>CAVNYN010223009.1:0-58626 GCA_963692815.1 Nyctanthes arbor-tristis | reverse complement strand
AAAACCCAATAAAATTTCCAAACTATTCCAAATAGTCTTATATAGACCATGCATTATTTTAACTGGGAATTTGGACAGAATTCGACAGAAAGGCCATCTCCAAAGGAAAAAGCAAACGTTATGAGTGTTCAGCGTAGAAATAAAAGGTTAGGGGGCATTTACAAAGCAAATGCAAAGATTAGGGGCCATTTGCATAATTAAGCCGTATGAGAATTGGTTCATATGAATTAATAGTCAACAAAGGATCCAATTCTGTTAATTGATTTAACATATGAAATTTTTATGTATCACCCACTCGCGAAGGTCTGATTTACACATTTGTTTTATGTGGGTCCAAATATTAATATCAGCGAGGAAAAATGCCACTCGAAGAAAGTTGATATGAATATGATATATGGAGGTTGGAGACATCAAATGGAAGGGCCCAAAAATTTTCTACAAAAAGAGGGGGAGGCATTTCAATACAGGTTTGTTCGGCAACTGAATATTTGACTTCAACTAATAACTTAAATTTCCCTTTAAAAAAAGTAATAACTTAAGTCTAGTATACGTGACACAAGCAGATACCGTCAATTTTACAAATAGGGAGATACAAAATGTTCAAAAACCTCGTGTAAGTTTGGTAACCTCTCTTCCTATAAGACCCGTAACATTTAGAATAAGAAGTTTTGTGACAAGATTTTTAGAAAGTTTTTAAACATTATTATTATTATTATTATTATTATTATTATTATTATTATTAGGAGGAGATAATAACCATGTGCTTTTTCCAAACCACATAGGATGAAAACTTCAACGTTACATAATTAAAAAAGAAAAATAAAAATATTGAACTTCTGGTTCCAGATTAAATCTTTTTCCCCTCTCTCTTATGTTTTTCCTCATTATTATCAACGACTTAACTAACTTGGAACCTAAGAAGTAAGAGGTCAATAAAATTTTGCGCTAGCTAGTCTTATTTTTTTCCCTTTTAATTCCCTTATTTAGTCTTTTTATTTATTTATTTATTTGTAACCCGGAGTTTCCATCTTGTTGTAAATTTCAAAGTCATCATGAGTTTGGAGAACGTTGAAAAAAAAATTCAAATTCTAAAAATATTTGGTTTACTATAACAGGGTCTGAACTATTGTGAATGAGTCAAGTCTTTGTCAATTAGTTGGTATGTACTTTTGAGAAAAACTATGCCTGTAAAAATGTTATTACAAGATGATCGAGGATAGAATATTTGAAAAGCTTATGTTCCACACCCCATCGCTTCTTACTTTTTCAATTTTTGAGTGCATTTTTATCATGCATTCCCCCTCTGAGGTCCACTTGTAAATTAAGTTCAAGACTGAATATTCAACCTTTTTTACAAATTATATATTTTTCTAAAGCCCTTGTTCACACGAAACTAAATCCTAAAGTTAGATAACTCAATGGCCGTCCTACCCAACTAAAAACGTGTCGAAAATCAACTTATACAATTCACAAAGATTTTTAAATTTAGAAATTGATTCCGCCACTTCAAATATATATATATATATATAACAAACAATCAATATATATATATATATAATAATAATAATAATAATAATGAATTAGAATGTTTGTATAGTTTTGCCACTTCCATCGCTACACTTTTTTCCTTGAAACATGGAAGAAATTCTGGAACCAAATATTAATAATCAAATTATAAAATTGATATCGGAATTTTTTATAATATTTACACTACATAAAAAGTGTTCGTTTCATAAAGAGATTTTTTCTTTATAGAAATTCAGAATGTTACTGAGATTAGTGTATATATATATATATATATGACAAACTATATATGAAAGCTTATTCGGTAAAGAATTGAGGACCAAAATAGCTCGATTGGATGATTGTAATTTGTAGACGCTCTCGTGCATTCTAACCTGCCACGAATGGATTGAATAATTTAAAATTCCCTTCTCTAGGCATGAAGTACATAGATTTTACACGAAACATGCAAGTTGTTTAACTAATAAGACTTGATAATGTTGCTAAAAATAAAATAAAAATTTATAACACTAGCAGGATGGTATCTCATGACTATACGCCGATCCTATACCTCTTAAATATATCAAGTAAAAATAAGTAAATATCCTCCTATTTGTCGGTTCTAGCTTCCAAAGCCCTCCACCATGTCAGTGTCTGACGCTAGTGTCACCCTCTGGCTATATAACAAGATTGAAAAATAGGAATGTTATTATATTATTTGGGTACTTTATTTTAAATTCATTGGACATGTTTCGATTAATACATCAAACTACTATAACAAAATACCAATTTGTTATTTGTGAGTGATAGCAACGGCAAGTTTCCTCCTATCTAGATATGTGCATCACCTCCTATCTAGATATGTGCATCACTATTTCATCAGTGTGCAATAAAATCACTGAACTGTTATTAAGATAAATCAAGTAATGAACTTTAATTTACAAGCAATCCCGCCACTGATTTTTAATTTTTGAGTAATCAGACCACTCTAAATAATAAATACTGCGGTCTAAACCTAATTTTCAGAGGTGCAAAAAAAGAAAAAAGAAAATTAGATACTGTAACCCTAATAAATCATCCCCACCTAATGAGTCCATACTCAGAAAAAGGTGACAGTACTGTCATCAAATTATTCATAATAATCATATTTTCTATATGCTTTCCAGTTTTTATCCTTACGAAATGATTATGTAGGGAAAATAATCAGCAAAAATTCAGAATCACATTATTTATTTTTCCCTGAAATCATTGCAATGAAAATAATAATAATAATCATAATTATTTGACCTATTTCTACGCCTTTATTCACCTAGAAAAATCTTATTGTACTTTGAATACACATAATTGATCAAAAACAAATGACATGGATTGACGAGTATGTTAATAAGTTCAAATTTTCCACGTATTGTTTTGCAACACCCAAAGCAAACTACAAGTTAAAAATCTTGTCCATTATACTAAAGGTAAATTATATTAGTTACCAGAAAAATCTTGTTAATTAATTATAATAATATACTTGAAAATGTGCACGGTCCAAACATGAAACTAATGTATTTTTTAGTTATAATATCTTTGTATATTGCAACTACAGAAATAATTATTGTACCAAACATTACGTGCTCATTAATCCAAAGAGAAAATCAGAAAAAGATGAGAAGACATTACGTGCACAACCAGGGAATTGGATTGCCTCTTTACCTGCAATAGATGCCCACATAATTTCACTGATTGAAAGCTAAAGCTACTAAATTTCATATATTAAATTAAATAAATAAATTTATCTGAATTTCTTGCATGTCCCTCTTGACTTAATGCTGAATAATAATAATATACATGTACAACTAAAAAGAAATCGCTTTAATTAGAAAGGAAAATGACATTCTAATTAATTTGAGTCGACTATGTGAATCCTTTAGAGTTTAAAACCCAACAAACAGCGTACATGGTACAGTAGAAATTACAAAACCTTGTTAGTAGAGGGGAAAAGAAAGAAAGAAATTGAAAATAAAAATAAAAAACTGAACTCTCTCTACAAATCCAAGTTATATGTACATATTTGTTGGCCAAAACATGTAAAGAGGGCACCTTTTTGTTTCTTCTCAATATTCAAGCCAAGTATATAGCCTCAAGGGAATCTCCAAGTCTTGAGCCCAATGTCATTGTGCTTTCTCGACGGACCAGATGCGGGTATCGGGAACCTTTTGGGTAACGTGTTCAAGAAATGGCCTGAGCTTTGGGGTGATATTGGTTCGATCTTGAATGCATTTGTGGTTCTTGAGCCATTGCAATGGGTAGTAATGAAGATGAACACCAGCAACAACCAAAGAAGAAGAAGAAGTAGATTTCTTGATGATCTGCTGCTGAAGTTACTCATTACTATGCAAAATACATGGACAATTTAAATTGGATTCTATAGATCGAGAGAGACAATTCAACAAATGAAAAGCATTAAAGCAAATTTCTTGAATGTAACTGGTCAGAGAGGCTAGAGAATGAATTTAATGATAAAAAAGAGATGATGGAAACATAAAGATTTCTTCTCCTCTTTGCCAGATACCAAGAAAAAGAAAAAGGTTGAATTGAAAGAAAGATTGAGAGAGAGAGAGAGAGAGAGAGAGAGAGATGAGTAGGGTTATGTATGTTAAGTTTGGACCCATGTCATATTATTAATGGCCAACTAATTAAGGTATTGGCACCATTGGTTTTTAGACCCATGTCCTCCGGCCTTTTGCACATGTCTCTTTGTACCAGACCAGCGTGCGGTGCGGGGCTAAAGGTGATACAACGGGACACGGTATATGTTAAAAATGTCATTTCAAAACTTACTATTTAATTTTTTTTCTTGTTACAAAACGATTTTCATTCTCTTAGCAACATATGTATATAGACTACATCAATCATGGGTTCTATTAAATTAATTTGATGGAGCGGAAATTAAATAGTAAAGAATTTGAAGCAACATTCTTTTTGATGAAATCTCCAACTACAATTCTTTAAAATCAACTCTTTCACTTTTTGATGAATACCTTGTTCCTTGTCAATGCGCGGATTAAGCGTTTGTTGGTTTTGTTTTTTGTTGGAAACATGTATGGTCAAATTGCGTATGATTCATAAAATTCAAGAAACTTATAAAAATATTGCTCTGATTATGCACGACTCTGACTTACAGTTTAAATTAGAGACTAGTCTCTACCCTCCAATCTAACTAACATTTTCACATTAATTATTGAATAGGTGAGTATTTTTCTACAAATAGTAGGAATATGTGGTTGTCTACCCGTCTCCCAATGTGAAACTACCAAATAAATTAGAGTGCAATTGATTACAAGCATGTAATTTACTTGAAAAGAAAATATTTTTCTCGTCAATTGAATTGCCGGTAATTTAATTCCATGAAAAATAAATTGTAAAGCGTTTGATTGAAAGTGAAATTCTCAGGAAAGTGTGAATTACCTAAAAAAAACATACACCCCCATAGGAAAATATTTTTTTATTTTCAAGAAAAATATGGTCACGTGACCAAAACTTAGAAAATGTTTTCCTTGGAAAAAAATTCTCAATCAAACACCACAAATGTAGGAATTTAGCCAGAAAACCTCATTTTTCATAGAAAATCTTTGATAATTAAACACGCTCTTAACGACCGGTCTCCATTCTAAATAAATAGCAATACCTCAACCTAAAAGGAATTAAATGAGTTGTCAAGAATCAAATGGGCTTGTCGTTGATGTGTCTTGCCCTCTGTTAAGCTATTATTATTAGGCCCATAATAAGAATGCATAAAGCGAATAATATTATTGTTATTACATACCATTGATTTATTATAATTCTACATTATAATTGGTGGAAATTATTTCTCATTGTCACTTTGACAATGACTCAATTATGATCATTTATTTAACCACTCATTCCGTATTATTATTATTATTATTATTACTACTACTACTACTATTACTACTATTAGTATTTGCTCTTGTGCGTTACACGGTCAAATTTTATTGATAAAGTATAACGTAAGAAAATTAAACAATATAGGAACAAAGTAATGAACAAAGTATCATTTTAAGATAACAAAAATAAATATTTTGTTAATATTATTAAAATTTTGAAAAATCCTATTATACACAACATTCATTGTTTCATTAATTAGCTTCTCATTCTTAATTTCTTATCACATGCATCTAAATATTTTCATATCAATATGATTCACAACTCTAAATACTGTTATATAGAATTACCCACGATTAAATATTTACTTCTTAAAGAGTACTTGAAAAGAGGTTAATCTTGACTCTTATTCTTCGTCATAACAATGAACAATTAAAGCTTATAAATTAATATTAACTCTTATTAGTAGTCATAAGAATCTAAAATAAATTCGATATGTCTTGATATTACTTTTCCGACCCATAGATGACTTCTAATGTTCTAAGGAATATTTGCTGACAATTTTTCTAATAAAGTCTAAAAAGAGAATAAAAAAAATGTAACTAGAAATGCATTGTTTATATATATATATATATATATATAAAAATCATTATATATATATATATAAATCATTTGTATTGAAAAAATTAAAAATACATGATCATATCAAGTAGATCAAGAGAACCATAAAGAGATATACTCTGAAGACATAACTCATTAACTTTTTATTTTTTTACTTTAGAACGGCAAAGTTTATATACATAATTCATTTGTTTTTTTCATTTTATTTTATTTTTTATTTTAGTTTCATGTGTATTGGTAAGTTTAATAGAACTATCCCACTAATATACGTAACTGCTCACTATTGATACCACTCGTTATCTTCCTTTTTTAACATATTACTGTTCTCTATACACTACAATTTGAATCTTATTTTTTCATTTTTTTTAAACTTTAATTTTCTTTAGCTGTTTTAATATTGAGTAAAGTAACCACCCACAACCTTATAGTTTACAGTTTTTTTCAATCGTTTGCGGTTACCAATAGTGACAGGTTATGTAACCTATCAATATACAAGAATTAAAGTTAAAAAAATAAATAAAATAAAAAAATTCTATCAAATGGGATCTAAAACCAAATTGAATCTTTTCTAAATGAAGATTCAATTTTACTTTTCTTTTTTTGAATGGAGTAATTTATTGATCAATTGAACTACTTAGGTCGTGCAGTAAGGAGACAATAAGAAAATCAAGCATCTTGTTCCGTACATGTGGAGACAAAAATGTCTATAAAGAGAAAATAAAAAAATGTAATTAGAAAAGCATAGCTCATAGACATAAATTATTTATATTGAAAAAATTAAAAATACATGATCGTACCGAATAGACCAAGAGTACCGGAAGAAGATATATTCTAAAAACATAACTCATTTTTTTCTAACTTTAGAAAAGGCATAGCTTATACACATAATTCATTTTTTTTTACTTTTATTTTCTATATATTAGTAAGTTTTATAGAACTATTTTTTCTAAAACATGTCTTATTTTAACTGTCCAACTAATTTTTTTAACCATTACTGTTATTTATAGACCACAACTTAAATCTTATTTTTTCATTTCTTTCTTTTACTTTAATTTTCTTTAACCATTTTAGTATTAGTTAAAGTAGCAGTCTACTATCTTATAAACAGCAAAATGCAGTTGTGCTTTTACAGTTTTTTATCAATAGTAGATGTTACCAATAATGGTAGGTTATGTAACCTACAAATATATAAAATTTAAAGTGAAAAAATAAATTAAAATAAAAAAGATTATCTCAAACAGTATCTGAAATCAAATTGAAAATTTTCCAATTGAAGATTCAATTTTACTTCTACTTTTATTAATATATAAATATAGATTTCTCTTGGTCAAGGTTATAACCTTTCTATTGGACGCTAGAACTAAAAGGACTGGGATACTTTTCTATGAATACATACAAACGCCTACTTTTCAGACGTAGCACGTTTAAGTTTATTTCAAAACTATAGGATAGTTGATTTTTATTTTCCGGTAGAATAGATGTAATTTGGTTTCAGATTCATCTTTTTTTTTTCATTTTATTTTTGTACTTTAATTTTCTGTATATTGGTAAGTTTTATAGAATTAATTTTTTTAAAACATGTATTGTTTAAAAGGATCAAGATGCTCTCATCTATGAATGCAGACAACTAGCTACCTTAAAAATAATGAAGGGGTACCGGTTTATTTTCTAATTTTCCATCTTCAATGTTATCACGAGAGCATTGTAAAGCACTAAAGTGAATCTGAAACCAAATTGAATATTTTCTAATCACCCAATCAACTAGTTTTGTTCACCTCCCCCTATGGGGAAAGATTAAAATCTCTCCCCATCCCACTTGGTATGCCACATGGGCATACCAACTATTTACCAAAAAAAAAAATAAAAAGAAAAGAAACCAATCCCTTCTCCCCAAAACAACCACCCCTTCCGGCGGCAATGGCTATCGAAGACTCTGTAACTTCCGGCTATATTTATTGCCGTCGGAAGTTCCAGAAAAAATAGTTGGGGAGAGGGGGGTTCTTCCTCCATTCCTGGAGTCAGTCAGGCTGCATAAATGAGGGAGAACCCCCCATTATTTTTTCTGCTGCAAGGGGGTTCCCCCCCATTTCTGCAGCTAAACTTTTTTTCTACAGGAAAATGGTGGGTTCTCCCCCCATTTCTATAGCCAGACCGGCTGCAAATTTGGGACGAGAACCCCTCATTTTTTTTTTGTAATTTCCGGCGGCATTCCAGCTGCCATTGCAGCCAGAGGGGTGGGGTGTTAGTTTCTTTTCTTTTTATTTTTTGATAAATAATTAGTGTGCCTGTGTAGTATGTCAAGTGGGATGGGGGAGATTTTAATCTTCCCCCATAGGGAGGTGAACAAGACTACTCAATCACCCCTTAGGATGATCCATGATGTAAACATAATCCATGGGCTATAATGTAGGCCTACTTTATTTCTTGTTTTTAAAGTGGCCCGCATAAGAAAGGCTATTTGGGCTTCCCGAATGGGGGCCTCACGTATAAATACTCTTTTAACTCCTGGAAAGTAGAAACTCAAACTTCAAATTATTCTCATAGTAGTAATAAGCCAGTTGAAATTTTCCAAGTTTTCATATCCTATCATTAATTTAATTTTATTTTATTTAGTCAACTTTATTAACAGAAATAAGTCAAAAGTCATTCTAAAATTATTTTCATAAGAACAACGTGAATTTTACACTAAACCTGATCGAAATTTTAAGAAAGTACCTAACAAATCCAAAATGTTCAAACCAAACTTATCCTCCCATGTGCATCAATAGAACTGCACCATTCATCATGTTATTTGACTTGGTTGCCATCGGTTCTATTTTTTCTTAAATAAATAAATATATATTAAGTGATTGAACTTTGGCTACGTATTGCTTCAAAATTAATTGAGCAAGTGATCCAAGACATGTAAGTCAACCAAACTTTTATAGTATGTATGGTACAATATAGTGAAAGGTGTACCACAATATATGCATCTACCAAACATAAAAACAAACTTGTAGAAAATGACTTTTCATGAATTTCTTATCAACGTTGCTACATTACAATCATTGGAGAAATATATGAAAAAATATTTTCCAGGATTAGTTTATGGAGCTACAATCTAAAAACAAATGATTCATGCAAATAATATAGAAGACATACGAAGTCTATTGTTTAGTGGGGACGGGTTTTATCTCTTTCTCGTACCTAACAATAAATTGTTTCTAGTTTCTGTATATAATGGGTCCGACCTCTTCAAGTCTCGCATTGAAACCATTGCTTTGCAACCTTATCTTACTTATACGGGAGTTTGACTTTTTGTGCTCATCCTTTTTAGTGATCCTAGTTGAGGTCATAATAATCTTTAAATACCTTATTTACAGGTTTTTCGTTTTATAATGTATGATCGACAAACAATCATCGTGTCACCATTCAGCATATATTGATATTGGTTTGACAAAATGATAATGGCACTAATCATCATGCTATTTTTAAGATAACTTCCAAAAAAATTTCAACAAGAATGGGGAAATTATTTAATTACGAATGGGGCAAATCAAGATTTGTGTCGCTAATGAAAATCATAAATTAGGTGGGACAAATATATGATCACATGCTTTGGCAATTTTTAATTTGATATCGTAATCCTTGATTAAGAACATGTTTAATTTATGATCTCCACCGTGTACTTCGAGGATAAGTGTCATAGTTTGATTATGCCTGATAGAATAAAAGATATGTTACTTTGGATCATTTATCATTTTTTAACACATTAAACGTTTAGATTATGAAATATTCAAACGTACAATCATAATTACTCAATTAATCCGAGCATTATTTAATCCTAACATGCATGTTGTATAGCACGAGAATGGAATTTTTTTTAAGCAAAAAATTAACTCGATGTTAGAATGTAAATGAAATGGAGGATAATATTCTTTATATTTAATTCACGATGTTGTTTATTGGGCTTTGCTTCACTATTCTTGTCAAGCAGAAATTCACTTCTCACATGACTGAGGTCACTTTCCACTCAAGCAGACCAACCCATCGAGGATGGGGGAAATTTTTACCATTTGTCTATCTTTATCATGTTTAATTTTATTTTTATTCATTTCAATTTACTTTGATAATCAACAAATATTATATTCTATTTAATTAATCTCTTTAATACCATATAGTTCCTACCATATATTTGTTATTTTGTTTTTGTTATTTGGTGCACCAAATGTGAACTCGAAGTAGAATATCAATTTCGACATACCTGTTAAATAAATAAATTAATGTATCTCAATAAGTGAGTGAGATACTAACCTCGAAAGGAATTAAAGAAAATACTAATGAAAAATCTTGGAAAGGTTGGCAATGGGCCACATTGGTAAGCTCCAAGGAGTGGTTGGGATTTTGGGGAATGTGCATTGCTTTTAAAATGCAAGAGGAAAGTCATAACTTAGGTGCCTTGATAAATAAAAATTGAAGAGCATGTGAGTGGGGTCTAGATTTTATTTCATCCAAATGTAAGAGCATGCCATCTCATATATTTGATTAATTAGGGCATAGGAATCCATTTCTTTTAGTGACATTATAGAACTTTGTAACATATGATGCCGGACTTGATCGAGAACCAACGGGATTTAGATCAAATCACAGTTGACCAGTTCAATCTGGACCGGTTGTTTTAATTATATTTCAAAGAAATAACTAAATGTTAATTATATTGTAAACTATGAAGTTGGATTATTTAATTATGTTTCAAGCAAGTAACTTATCGAACATTTTGTCCAAAAAGTTGACATCTAGTAGAATTTATTTGGCCAGCTTACAACTCACAATGTCCTTTTTTTTTTTTTAGGAAAGCCTCACGGTTTGCTTGTTCATTTGATATATCTTATCAAGTTTAACATTATGTACTTTCTTTTTTTTTTTTGTGGATTTTATTTTGTAGTATGCAATAAGATGGAAGCACCACAAAAGATTTTGGGAAATTAATAAATATAAAATTTTGTTTGTACTTTGTTTTATATATTCTCTTCAATACCCATTACTGGATTCACCTTTTTGGTTTTCATGAGAAGAAATCAAGGTAGATTTGCAAAGATTATGCCCCGTAATGACCTGATGCCGCTAGGCTTGGTGACACCATGTGTCCAAACTTTTGGGGCTTCATTAGGAAATGATTTACAATAATTTTTTCTACTTTCTCTACATAACAATTCACCTACGATGTAACAAAAGTTTTTATCAAATGTCGATTTGACGCATGAACGTGAAAAGTTCAATCCACGATCTTATAATTTACAACAACTATTATTTAATTAATTAGAGGTTTGAAAATATGAAAACTAGTTCTTGGTAAATTACAACTAGCGTCCCCAACCTTTCAACAGTGCTGAGATTACATCCTCAACCTTTGATTTTACTCAATTGGGTCCCCAACTTTTTAAATGTGTTACACTCAGTGTTTTAAAAAGCGTGAATCGCCGAAAAACGGCAACCCGAAATTTCAAGCTATTCACATTTAAGCGTGCATAGGCAGCGCTTAAGCGTTAAAAAGCATTTTTCAATTTTTTTAATCAATCTAAAGCTGTTAAATATTTAAATTAATGTATCCTAAATTGAAAACCACATCTAAAAGTATAAATATTATATCTACATTATAATTTTAAGAGATATTATATAATTTAATATTTTCAAAAGGCAAAAGGTGGAATAGTCCTACTTTATAGATGATGTTTAAGTATTATACACCCCGAAAAATGGCCCAAAACAAAAAAATGCTCCAATGGCCCAAAACAAAAAATGCCTCAATTTCATTACTTAGAGTCTTAGACTATTAGCAAATAAATGGCCCAAATGTTCAATATTAAAAAAATAGCGGTCAACGGTTTTCGTTGACCGCCAAGGCGCACTTAATCTCGCCTAGGCGGTCAATGAAAACCGTTGACCGCTTTTTTCACCGCTTACCTCATAAGTAAGGCGGGAAGGGGCGCGATGGGCGTTTTTTAGAACACTGGTTACACCTAACGTCCCCAAGATGGAAACCGTCCATTTCTACCGTTGAAGTCGGGGGTATAATAGTAAAATATAAAAAAATAAATATTTAAATGTTTAAAATAAAAAAAGGGGCAACCCTTTTTGACTGTCAGAAGGGCTGCCATTTCTAGCAGCACTCCCTCCCCCCTGGCAATCAAAAGTGTGGGAGACTCCCTCCCTTTTGATTGCCATTTAGCTGCTGGAAATGGCAGCAAAATGACTGTCATTTCTGACAGCACTGGGGGAAGAGACTCTCCCCTTTTTGACTGCCATTTCTAACAGCTTTGACAACTAAAAGGGGGGTGTCTACCCCCTGTGTTGCTGGAAATTGCAGCACTTTTGCTGTTATTTCTGGCAGATTTTGGCTGCCATTTTGGGAGGGAGTCCCCCCGCCGGAAATGACAATCAAATGGGGGCCCCCTTCTCTTTTTTTATTTTTTATTTTAAACATTTAAATATTTATTTTTTTATATTTTACCATTATGCCCCCTACTTTAACGGTAGAAATGAGAGGTTTCCTTCTTGGGGACTTTAGGTGTAACACATTTAAAATCTTAGGGATCCACAAGAGTAAAATCAAAGAATGAGAACGTAATCTCAACATTATTGAAAAGTTGAGAACGCTAGCGGTAAATTACCCTTTTTAAATCTGCTAAATAATATCTCAGTCCTTTAATTTTCATCAACTGCTCAAAAACGAATCCAAAATTAAAACAAAAGAAAATGAAACCAAAAGCTTAGTTTTGGGTTCCAACAAGAGTCTAAAATGCACTTGGTAGCAACACTCGACAATACCATGCGTAAAATGAAAAATAATGGTAAACAATTGCAGAATAATTTATTTTGAGCAAACAAAGGTAATTAGGTGATCAAGGCTTGCCTGGAGCCTTACTCTAAACTTATAATTTTTTCTATGTAATTATGTTAACATCATAACCTCAAGTAAGATTAGAATTTGTTATTGATAGTGTATTAAAGTAGAACCAATTCAATTGATACTGATATAATTAATGGAAAAATATTAGTGTGATGCATAATCTATTTACACATTAAAGCATGTGCTTTATCGATATTCATAATCATCAAATAACGTGTTAAAATATTTAAATAAGTGTAGAAATTCAGAGAGAGAGATTCGAATAAGTGTTACAGTGGTTAAGTATTCACATTTTTTATGGGAGGTTCTGTGTTCAAAACACACATACCCCTCCCCTGTCCTATCTCTCCTTGTGTATAAAAAATAAAAATATAGAAAAAAAAAACAAATTTATAGGTATATATTTTTCTTAATTAGTTCTTCTAGGTACTAAGAACATCTCTAGTAGTCTCTTTATTTTTAACAAGAGTAATCTTACATGTATATATGAGTGTACAAATATGTTTATAGACAAAGAATAAAATTATAATTTTATTTATGTATTATCTCTTTCTTTTATTGCACAATATGTAGTGAAATTGTAATTTTACACATTTTCTATAAACATATATATATATGTATGCCGAAGTAGATTAATCCTTTTAACAATGAGCATCTTTTACATTAGAGCATTTAGAGAACAAAAACTTTAATTCACTCTAATAGTGCAGGATAGGCCTGAAAAAGACAAACTTCCTAATCTTTATTTTGCATGCATGTGTGAATGTCAAGAAACAACTATTATGCTATTTTTATTTTATTTTTTATCAACATCAGTAATTTAATTTGTCTTCGACCATTGGGATATTGTCTTTGACCAATGAGATATTGTGATTTGGTTGAATCAAAAAAGCGTGTCAAAATAAAGAGTTTATTGAAATTCAAATTTAATATCCAACTCTTTATTTTAAAGAGCATCCATCTTCATATAATTGGAAATACTTTAAAGCCATTCCCCGCATATCCTATATATAATAAGAATATTCTCGGGTGCAACAGTAACCCAACAGTAATGTCTTTTTCTTTTTACCCCTATCAATACTAACGGGTAATTTGGGATTTGCCTCTTTATTTGTTCCTAGAATCTTCTCCTCCCTTCCGCACCATAGACAGTCATATTCGATTTGCTTATAACGCGAGTGGTGATGACAATGACGACTATTAGGTGTAAATTAACTATTGATTTCCCATTCACCAACATGCGTTATAATTATTACTCTACAAATTATTGTTGTTTATTTTTACTGTTCAATTGGGTTGACCCATTTCGATTTTCTATAGATGTCATTGGTTTAATGACCACTTTAATTGTTTATATTTATGGTTAGTTTTACTCGTGGAATGAATGCGATATTTATTGTTTTTTCCTGCTGAAGAATTTCATGTTAAAGATTGCAGCTTCATATCAAGTATCAATTAAGTAAAACGTCTTCAATATTGTAAAATCGATATTCAAAATACGTTATGTGTTGTACTTTATTTTATTTTGTTATTAGAGCAAATATTATTAATATTTCATGTATTATCCTACCCAAACTATATATATAACAATATCCACGCGGATTTGAACTAAAAATAAAACGTAATATGTGCATCGCACGTATATTTATCTAGTGTGTGTATATATATACACACGCACTATAACTTAATTTTTCATTTAACACTTGACATTTTATTATTTGTTTCTATGTTTACTAGTAATTTCACCTATGTGTTGTACGGGATGCTTTGACCAAATAAAATAAACAGCATATAAATAGTATAATCTATGATTGTATTAAAATTGTTAAACATTTATTATGTGTTTCAAGAAAAAATGATACACAAATGTATTAAAGAATAATCCAATATGGTCATTTGGGAAAGTTAACGTTAGAATTCACCCGTTTTAGTGTTGCAAGTTTCTGAGTGAATTGGATAGTGGACAACAATTATTATTTCAGAAGTTATTATATTTTGAAAGCACATGGGAGCCCTCAAGATAACCTGCATTCAGCAAGTGAAATTGAGTTAATTACGTCAAACATTACATAGTAGAATTATAGAGCTGACATAGAATTAAAATTACATATCTAACGGTTAAATAAAACATATGACTATAAATTGTTGAATACCTCCTTGTAAACAACATTTAACATAGACTTACTAGGGTCACCGTTGTCGTCACATATCATAAACTTCAACCCATCATGATTCGTGACCCTTGAAACGGCTACATATAACTACCCATAGGTGAACACAGGCCTCCGAAGGAAAATACCACCATTCTCAAGAGATTGACCTTCACCCTTGTTAATAGTCATCTCATAATAGACCATCAACGGGAACTGTCTCTACTGAAAGGTGAATGACAGTCTAATATATGACGGAGTGAGGGTTAATCTGGAATAACAATATAACCTTTTAATAATTCATTCGTAAACTGCGGGTTCATTTAACAAATATTAAAGAATTAAATTCAGTTATAGGGGTGTAAAAAACCATAGATTATATATATAATGAGTTATATGGAAGTCGATTCAACTCTGAAAAAGCCGATAGTTTAAATGATTAATATACTCAAATATTGATTTGACACGGGTAAAATGTTTTTAAGCTAATATAGAATTCAAACAAACAATATAATTAATATTGTCACATATTGAAGTATATAAAGTTTATGCCATGTAAAGTTTACCAAAGAATTTTATTTTGCCCTTGCATGCATTGTTATTATGCATGCATGTAATACATGACATACATCTATAATACAAGTGTGGGGTGCTTGTAACTTAGATGTTTGACACATATACACGCATGCATAATAACATGCATGCGTATAGGTAAAATAAAATTCTTGAAAGTTTACCATGAAAGAAAAATGGACAAAATAAAATTAGACAATTCAATATTCATCTAGATGAATGCATTTTTTTTTTTTTTTGATAAATGTTAAAGTAGATGTTAGAAAATTATCTCATTCCAAATCGCCGTGACTCTAAATCAATCAACTCGGCAATAACTTCGCTAAATAAACACTCTAAGGACAGATCTAATGCCTTAGTAATATACACAACCAATTATGTATTAGTTCAACATGAGAAGTTGAAATTGAAAAAAATATACAAAACAACATTCACCCAAAGTTACAATGCGTTCATAATTAATTTAATGCACATAAATGAGAATTTAGACGATTCCTTTAAAAACAAAATATCTTATTTTATTTGCAATTTGAAAAAAAAAATTGATTGATCAATTCTTCTGCATTAATAAAAAATCAAAGACACGAATAAATCATTTGCAATTTAATATTTAAATTCACTATTTATAAAGATAATCGTCATCGTAAAGTTAAACAAAGGTTTGTACACAAACACAATAAGCAGCCCACGTACAGTAAAAATAAAATGTTTGAACAGATTCATCACATTTGTATATTGAGATAAAAAAGATAAAAAGTGAATCTGACCAATTTTCCATTTATAAATAAGATGTCCTAAAAAAGAAATCATTAGACGGATCAATACACATAGAAAACATATGAAGTTTAAAAAACTTTTGCAGTGGAGAAGCATTACATAAATCATACAAAGTTTAATCTGGAATTCAATGACATGAAATATTAATTGCCACAATTGGTCTTGCGAAAATATTTAAAAATTGTTTAAAAATAAAAGAAAAAAGAAAAAACTGAATTCACGACCCAACGCACAGATGAAGAATTTGGTATTCTTATACAGTGATATGTCACAATCTGCCATTTTTTTCAATGCAATGTTGATTTGAATTAAAAGAGAATATAATAACATTTGATATTGAGAATGAAACAATGAAATAATAATAACATGGTTACCTTCAAAATTTCCATTAGTTAGCAATAAATAATCATAAGAGTCACAAGCAAACTAATTTATTTTGATTGTATTCATATTGCATTAAAAACATATAAACTATAGTTCGGATGAGTGTAAAAATTAACAAATGAGTTTGGACACCACCTGAAAAAATTGTTCGAGGACTAAGGCCGAATGTCGACTCCAACTGAAGTTCCGCGGCTGGTGAACTATGCAAGGCTGGTGAAGATCGAATGACTATAATATCATGTGCAAGGCCGTCAGAAATAATTTTAACAACTTGAAGAAACAAATTAAATATTTGACTGCATTTTTCTGCTTGAGAAAATGACTGAAATTTCGTCTGCAGTTGGGTGATGAGTTGATGATGAAATAGATAAAAATTTAATATAAGGTATGAATTGAAAAAGTTGGTTGAAAATGGTAAGAAGGCTAGGTAAGGTTAGTTGCATAATTTAGGGTTTTTTTTAATGATTAAGCCGTGAGCAATAGTTAGAGAAAATGGAAGGAAAAATACCATTAATTGGGTTAGCAATTATCATTACAATTATCATTAAAGAATTGGATGAAAATGGGAAATCTATTCCAATAAGGTTGATTGTTTAATTTAGTGTTCAAATTCTATAACAACTGAAAGTTATCTTTGATAGAAAGATATGTATATAGAAATCTAAATATTTTGAATTCATAATTTATGATTATCTCTTCATATGTTAAATTATCTATATATAATTCTTGAAAATAATAAAAAGATAAAAAAATTAATCAAAGGCTAAGATTAAGAGGTAAACCAATGGCCAAGATGCAAATGTCAGATTTAGAAAGTGATTTAGGGTGGGAAAAAAGAAAAAGGAAACTGTATTGCTTTTAAGTATATATAAATAAATATGTTGGATCAATTGACATTCAAAGAATGAAATATGCAAAATATTTGTACATAACGATTCACATTTCACTACTAAAAAACAGGGTATCACCGACAGCCTTTTCCATCGGTGAAACTAAGAAATTCGTCGGAAACAACCTTCACCGACGGAAAGTGAAATTTTGTCCAACCCGACCCGCGCTTGAACTCGTTTAACCCGCAAGTGTGACCCGCCGACTAGCGTATAAATCCTCTTCAATAATACAAGTTGGAGACTAGATCCTTGGACATGGGAGTTGGGGGAGTAAATTCCTAGCCACTAGGCTCTTGTATGTTCTTATTAATGTGTTGCCAACAAATATATAAAAAGTATCTTCTAATAATTTTGTTAATTTAAAAATGATAAATTTTCTTTTTTAAGTATTGGACTTATATATTATTTATTATTTCATTAAACTTTATTATATTAAATATGTCATTTATACTCAAAATTTATTTGAGTATGTCATTAATATAATATTTTGCCCCTAGTTTTCTACATTATATATTTATTATTAATTAAAACTAAAAATAATAAAAGATGGTTTACCAAAATTTATTGGATTTTATTAGCAAGAATGTGATTTATGTGAATTTTTTTAAACTAATAAAATTAATAAAAAATTTTATTTACAACTATTGTTTTAAACATTAACCACAAAAATAAACGATGAAAGATTAAAGTTTTTTTGTGTTATATTTTTTTCATTGGGTAAAACCACATTAGCATTAAAATTTATTCATATTATATTTCTTTTACAAATGAATTGCCGAATATTATTTGAGTGCATGGAACATAAGATAAGTGTACGAGCCATATATGCGAATGAAGCAGAAGGAAATGATTTTATATGTGTGCACATGCTGCACATATGTCCAGCAATAGCTGGGAGAGGATACTTAACTACTCAATACATTTTGAATTTCATAACTACAATGATTGTTATGCATACTGAGATTTCATATTTGACGTTTATTCCCGTTCCATGCCAACTGGTGTCATTTGTGGAGATTGTTCGTGTTTGTTGTTGATTTTCTTTTTTCTTCTTTTTTTTTTTCTAACTTTAGTTTGTATTTTTAATTATGGATTCAAAAACATAATTCATTTTCTATTTCATATCTAAGGGTTGTTGATTGTTAATAACACTTTTAATTTTTTGTAACGTTTTTAAATTTAGAACAAAATTTTACTTGTTATATATCAATTAGCTTATCTTCTAGTTTGCAAAAAAAATTAACATATCTCCTATATATTTTTGACAGTCTAAAAATTAATGTATATTAATTATAGAATATTGTGCATAGTAAAACATATTAATAAAGTAATTGGATGAATTATTATCGTAATGAAAAAATAAAACTTATTGAAAAAAAGTTTTAATTAACAATATTTAGTATAATAAAGAAAGAAAGATTTTATAAAGGAGAATTAAAATATATTTTAAAGGATATTTCTGACCGTTGGAAATTTCTGACGGAACTTTAAGTCTATGGAAACTTTTGACAGTATTCATTTTGTTTTAAAAATTCTGTTGGACGTAGGGATGTCAATGAGCCGGCTCGGCTCGCCAACATTTGGGCTCGAGCTCGGCTTGGCTCGGCCGTGAAAATTAGGCTCGACCCGAGGTTTGGCTCGGGTCTTTTCTGAGCCGGGCCGGCTCGGCTCGGCTTTTGTAAAATTTTTTCCTATTTTAATTTAATTTTTTTCTTCCATACCTAAGTTTGACACAGGCTAGCCTTGTGTGGCTCGACGTGAGCTTGCCCCATAATTTAGGGCTCGACTCGGGTTCGGACCCATCTTAAACGAGCCACGAGCTGGCTCAGCTCAAGCTTTTTTGGGGCCGACCGACTGATTTGTTATGCGTCCTTAGTTGGACAGAAATTTCCAACAGCACCCACTGGGCTGTTGGAAATTTCTGACGGCTGCCATTGTTGTCAGAACTTTCCAACGGTTGCCATTGTTGTCGGAACTTTCCAAGGCCGTTAGAAATTTTTGACGGCCTAGTGGATGCCATCGGAAATTTCCTATGGAAATGTAGTGCCATATGAAATTTCCGACAGACTTTGTTTATGTTGGAAATCTCTGACACTCTGATTTTGCCTTTGGAAATTTCCGACGGATGTGTATCTGTTGGAAAAATTCCATCAGTGATGCCTTATTTTCTAGTAGTGTTTACAACATGCAAAATCACTAAAAATTATTAGTACTGAAATATAAAGTATTTTAGACAAAATACTCGATTTTGGCAACAATAAAAAAAGGGTTAATTTCACAAATCGTCCCCAACATTTGAGCTAAGTCTCGATTTCGTCCCCAATCTTTATTAAGACACACCACAGCCCCAATCTTTGATAAATAGGCACAAATCGTCATTTTTTACACTATTTCACAAAATTTTTAACAAAATGCCGATTATACCCTTAAAAATTTTTAAATTTTTTTAAAAAAGGTTTAAAAATAATAAAAAAATTAAAAACCAACCCACCCAATCCCCGTCCCTACCCCTATCCCCTCCCCTTCGGCCGGAGTTCCGGCGGCCAGAACGGTCCATTCCTGCCGCCATAAAATGGAGGGTGACTCCCCCCTATTTTGCTGCCATAAATGGCAACAAAATTTTGGGAGCGAGATTCACCTCTCATTTGTGCTGCCAGAAAACAGCAGCAAAAGAAAGGGAGGTTTAATTTTGATTTTTTTGCTTTCATTCATTGGTAATTAGTTCAAGGACAAGTAGAATATCTTCATCACACGATTCGATGAAATATCTTGAAATTTATGTAAAATTGGTAAGTGTACATGTATGCTATGTATCATTAAGTGAAATTTGTTTTAATGGGGGGATCAATTCAATAAAAGAAATTAGGGTCGATCTTGAAACAATTCATTTTACCCTAGACTTGCTAGGTAAATCAATCATTTTACCCAGAAAACGGCAGCACAAATGGGGGGTGAATTAGTTCAATGCCGTTTTCTGGCAGACCCCCATTTGTTAGTATAAATGCTGCCGAAAATGAAGTACAAATGGGGCGTGAATCCCCTCCCCCCCCATTTTGTTGCCATTTCCGGCAGCAAAATGAGAGGGATTCACACCTATTTTGCAGCAAAAATGCTGCCGTTTTCTGGCAGCACAAATGGGAGGTGAATCCCTCCCATCTTGCTGCCGGAAATAGGGGGATTCATCCCCATTTGTGGCTGCCGGAATGGACCGTGCAGGCCGCCGAAGCTCTGGCCGAAGGGGAGGGGAGTAGGGGTGGGGATTGGGGTGGGTTGGTTTTTAATTTTTTTTATTATTTTTAAACATTTTTTTAAAAAATTTAAAAAGTTTTAAGGGTGTAATCGTCCTTTTATTAAAAATTTTGTGGAATAGTGTAAAAAGGGACGATTTGTGCTTATTTATTAAAGGTTGGGGGCTGTGGTGTGTCTTAACAAAGATTGGAGATGAAATCGAGATTTAGCTCAAAGATTGGGACGATTTGTGAAATTAACCCTAAAGAAAACAAATTGAAAAGATTATCTACAGCTACATACACCTTTAACGCGCGAAAGACAAAATGAAAGTGTTATACACAAAAAAAAAAAAAAAAAAAACAAGAAACGAATGTAAACGTAATTATCTATGAATATAAGATGTGTTAGGGTGAAATTAATATTTTATGTTCGTTAAAGTTAATTAATAGTGATAGTATTACGAGATTAACAATGTGGTATTAAAATAAATAAAAGATTAACAATGTGATTATTTAAATATATAAAGTAAAATATGATCATAAAAAAGAATACGATAGAATATTGCTCATTTCCTCATCTTTTAGAGTCTTTTCTATCAACCATCACTATCTTAGTATTCAATATTTAGACTCTTAGACATATAATTAATAAGAGATGTAATATAAAAGACATATAAAGCAGATCCCAAAAATTTCATGTCATTTTCAATTTCTTGTCGTTTTCTTTGGAGAGTTTTATATTTTTATGTTTTCGGGTTTATCAAAGCAGCGAGACTTGAGAATTATAGTAGGAAATTGGATAGCGTAATATCCAAATTATATCACAACTGTAAGGACGGTTTGAATGTGCAAGCAACTTTTCAATGATACAATAATGTTAAGTTGAAATTAAAAAAGAGAAAATTACGTTGAAATATATATATATATATATATTTATTTATATTTAGATTTATATTTATGGCAACTCATTATTACTTTATATTTTTTGTAAAAACAAGAAATTCAAAGGATCACGATGTATGCACTTATATGTTATATATGTAAATGCCTCATTTTTGTTTTTCAATAATAGCCATACAAATTCAATTCAATAAAACATTAAAACCCACAAAGATATT
The DNA here is from genome assembly GCA_963692815.1 of Nyctanthes arbor-tristis. Taxonomy (NCBI): domain Eukaryota; kingdom Viridiplantae; phylum Streptophyta; class Magnoliopsida; order Lamiales; family Oleaceae; genus Nyctanthes; species Nyctanthes arbor-tristis. Next base: position 36,603 of record CAVNYN010223009.1, on the reverse strand, counting down.
TTTATTTAAAAAAAAAAATTCAATTCAATAAAACACCCTTTACCGTTTATTTTAGGCAATGTATGTATAACAAATTTAATTATATACCCTTACTCAATGCTAAAATTCAAACCCATGTTGAAATTTCATTTCTTTTATAATTACATTTTCAGTTGGCTTGATGAAAGCACGAAAACCACTTGAATTAATCACGCAATTTAAGTTTCAATATTTATTACTATTACTTGAAAAAAATTCAAGGACTCTTGGGTCTTTGGCATTGAGTGGAACTGTAAATGTAGTTTGATGGGTAAATAGCAAAAGCAAATGAGACCTCTAAGGAAAAAATTATGGTACTTTAAACATACACACTCCATCTTTTACGATAAAATTAAAAACCGACATGTGAATTCAAAAACTCCAATTTATATTTAATTCGAGCCCTGAGTCACGTGTAATTAAAATTTTTATTCTCTAGAAATATCAAGTTTTCTACTAGAATTTTTTCTTTGGAGATGCATCATGCATGCATGAACGCACTGTTGTGAACTTGATGTGTTTATGAACCCTAAATAGTAAAAGATACCAAACAACCTCTGCCTACTTAATTATTATTCATTAATGGTAGGGTAGGGAAGGTGAATTAAATGACATTATTTGGAAAGTTGGTCTAGACAACGACTCGAAAAGGATAATACGACTATAATGGTCAAAGAATTCGATCCGCAGATAATAAATTCAATAAATCGCTAAAGAAAAATAAAATTATGCAGTGAACCTTTCGATATTTGTTGTTGAACTAGCCTAACCTCTTATTGTTTTACTTGATATGATTTTTCTTGGATTTGTTCTAAAATATTTGGAGATGATTTTAATTTTTAGATTAAGCAATTTAATATAGCATGACACATATAACAGAAAAAGGAAGAAACAAAGAGAAAAAATAACATGACATCAACACATGAGATTGATCTAGTGCTGTATATATATAGCACCTTATGACACCATACAACTATGTTGTGTGCATTGAGGCACGCCACATGGTTGTGATTTCCCATGTGGTGTGTCCCAATGCACGCCATATATGGTGTCATAATAGGACTCTATTTGAACTCAAATCCACTTTCGACTCATTTATTTGTCATGTGACATGCAAAGTATATGCTCAAATAATAATTAATAAATCTAAAGAGACATATTTAATTTAATATGAATACAAATAAAATGTTTAATTGATCATTTAAATTGTGAATCTTCAAACACACAACTTGTGTATACAAATAATTACTTCAAAATGACCAATTAAATCACGTCACGTGTTGATGTCAGGTAAACATATTTTCCTACAATTACTCATCAAATAAAAACACGTTTCTTGTATTTTTAGATTTTAACATGAATGAATTTGTACTTGTAATTATTAATGACCAACTAAACCTTTTGATTAATTGCATACTTTGCTGATGAGGAAGCATAATCACCAACTCTCATAGAGGGTTTGACCAATAAAAGGCGTTTCTACATCTCTCATTCCATACGTCTGTTCACGATATTCTTTCTTTCTTTCTCTTTTCTTCCTGAAATTTTCTAGCACTTAGTCCTTTTCCACGTGAGTGTATAGCTATATGTCACGTGAATTTTCTAACAAATGTCGTGCATTCGTGTGTGCCGTGTATATATGAGATGGGAGGTGCTAAAACGGGAAAATGATATCCCGCTAGATGTCTAGCAAGATTATACTGTTATACGCCTATGCATCAGCCAAAAATATGAGGGTTCGGGACTAGTTATAACGACTCCCTAAAAGTGCCATAAAACAATTGATACTATTCTACTATAAAATTGTACAACCACTTGTAGTCCCATGTTATGATAACTAATGATGAAAAAGTGAGTATATTGTAACGCGAAATTATGTTTTTAAAGTGTGACATTTATAGCAATGGGCAATTTTCTAGGATAACATAAGGTAAGTTGGCTGTATTTGATTGGAGATCAGGCTCTGAGCTTAGAGCTCGATCTGTTTCAATAGCCGAATAGGCAGCAGTGGTTGTATAATCTGTATTTACCTATAGCATTGCTGCTTGCAGATGGGAGCTAAATACAACATATAAGCCAGTATGATGATACACCTATATATATATATATATATAATATGCCCACATAGGCATAGCACGAGTATCTGATAGTGCCTAGTATCGCAGAAACATCCATCTTCCAATTTCACAAATCTCAATGCTCGTTAAAGAAAACGACCAATCCTCTGCGGATTCTTTATTTTATCTTTTCACTCTTATTTATACCAAAGATTGAAAATTTTTACCTTTGCTTCATCTTTAAAACATTGCCAAAGTCAAATACAGAGAACTCAGAAGACTATTGGACTCTTTGGAGGGGGTGGGTTTGTCTCATTCTTATACGCAGGCAGAAGCCATAATCACAGGAGGGTCGGTGATTCCTTTCAGATTCTCTCTTTGCTTTGCAAGAAATTTAAGGTAATCTATTGTTTTTCAAACCCTTTTGCGCTTTCTGTTTCCACTCGTTTTTGCATTATTTTATGCCTTTATACTGTCTACGAATGGAAAATTCTCGAGGATATACGTGAATTTTTAAGTAATTTTTGCTTTCATGATTGTAATTTACCTTTCTATTTCTCGTTGAATGGTGTCATACTGGTGGGGTTACTTTCAGAAGTGACATTTACTCATTTTCTCCTTTCATTGAGAAAAAAGAATTATTTTGGAACAGAATAATTTTCATATAAAACATTCAAAGTTCAGCCTAACGTGTCAAAATGTGGGAGTTGGTGATTGATACACAGTACTGGGTCATGCTTTTCCAATACGTATGTTTATTTAAATTAATGTTTTAGTTGAACACTGGCCTATTTTAAAGCTGTTTTTGCATGGTATAGGGAGTGAAACTCGTTCCGTGAATGAAGGAATTCTGCTTAGTATATAATATAGAGTTCATGTTTGAATGATATACAGGAAACGCGAAGAGGATTATCTGTTTAATGTGGAAATCTGGCACTGACATTAACTGTTAGACATGCTGAGTATTGATGTGGGAGAAGAGATTTTCTTCGATACCACAGATTATTTGTCATCCAAGGAGCCTGTTGCTGTGACAGAAGATCTGGTATCCGTTTTAGGGTACGAGGTTTGGTCAAGTCAGCCACAGAGTGTTAAGCAAAGACGGGAAACTTTTTTACACAGGATGGGATTTTTTGAAGTTTCAGCCAGTGATGAATTGGAGGTGGGAATGGAAAGGACTATTGAATCTAGTGGAGCTGTATCTAGTTCATATCAGTCATCTATTGCTCCAGTATATGACAATTCCAGTTCCTCTGACTCATCCAGTGCTAGCATCAATAACAACTTTGCATTTGATAGAAGGGAATCAAATGGTGAGGCAAATTGTGTTGAGGATTCTGACCTGGATTGGTTGGAAGATATGACAATTGATGCAGATAGGTCTGAGGAATGTGGAGATTGGCAACCACATCCTTGCATAGAAGAATGCAGGGATGTCGATGAGAAGAAGAAAAATATGCGCTGGTGGGAACGTATGTTGAGGAAAATGAAGAAAAATCGAGGTACTAAAGTATCTAAAGAACGTGATTTATCTAATGAAGCTGAGAAGGTGAGTTGGATGAAAATAGAACATAATAAAAAGAAGTGTATGGAGTGCACTGCTGTATGTGCTGGGCAAGAAATCAATGCTCATAATGGCCTGATCAGTACCATGAAGTTCAGCCTAGATGGGAAATATTTGGCTACTGGAGGTGAAGATGGGGTGATTTGCATATGGCGTGTTGGTTCTGTAGATGCATCTGATAGAACCTCAGAATGCAATTTCAGTAGACAAGAGTTTCAAGGCAAGATGAGTTCTGATGGTAAGAAGTCAAGGCTTGCTCCTGTCATAATCCCGGAAAGAGTTTTTCATATTGATGAGGAACCTCTGGAGAAGTTTCATGGTCATACCAGTGATATTCTGGACCTTTCATGGTCGTCATCAAATGTAAGCCCAGTAGTTGCTATTTATCTGTTTGGACTATTTTCTTCTTCTCTCTTCTATTGATCTTATTTGTAGCTGAAATAGAGTTTTATTTGCAGCATCTTCTGTCATCTTCCACAGATAAAACAGTACGCCTGTGGCAAGTTGGCTCTGATAAATGTCTTGGTGTTTTCCATCACAGTAACTACGGTAAATATCAGAATCTGTTTCCTTAGTTCTTCACAACCTTCCACGGAAAAAGGAAAAAGAAAGTCTTTTTAATGCTTTAATCTTCTGAACTAATTTTGATTTATTTTTCTGGATGGATTCAGTAACATGTGTCCAGTTCAATCCTGTGGATGAAAGATACTTCATCAGTGGCTCAATAGATGGTAAAGTTCGAATTTGGGAGATCGGAAGAGCACACGAGTTGTGGACTGGGCTAATGTGGGAGATCTAGTAACAGCAGTATGCTACCAGCCAAACGGCAAAGTATGATTTATAATTCAGTTATTAATGTTGTCTTCTAATTTGTTTTTACCCCGCATATCTGTATCCTGATAGTGTTGAACTTTCCTGGGATCAGGGTTTTGCAGTGGGTTCTCTCTCTGGCACCTGCCGCTTCTACAGAACATCAGGTATGTAATTCTCTAATACTTGTATATTTGTTGGTGTTACTTTGAAATGCTGTTGCATTTTGCCCTGGGAGTTTCTAAACCTTGTTTGCCCATTACGTAGGTGGTGAACTCATGTTAACTGCCAAGATAAACATACAAGGTCAAACGAAGTCATCTGGCAATGAAATAACCAGCATTCAGGTATCATTCTAAAAATTCTGGTCCTTAAAATTCACGTCTCCCTTTATTCATGGGGATATTGACATTGACTTCTTTTGCAGTTTCTGCAAAACGATTCTGGAAGAGTTATGATAACATCTGCAGATTCCAAAATTCGCTTATTTGATGGGTGTGAGGTTGTCCATAAATACAAAGGTAGGGAAACAGTTCCATTTGTTTTCTGGAAATTGCTTGTGGAGGCTTTTTAGACCTGTTGTTTTTGCCTTCATACCTTTGACATAGTTTATGTAGTTTTCTCGTGATTCATGAACTTCATATAGCCTTATCGTGACTGGATTTCCTTAACTCATCGTATATGTTAGCCTACACATTTTGCGGATCTATTTAGAAGTATTAATGCCCTCATAATTAAATGGATTGGTAGTGTCTGCTTCGCTTTGAAAACTGGAATTTCATCTGCAGGTTGTGTTGCCTGTATCTATTGGCCTTAATTTTCGATTCTTCTTGGCTATTGCCTCAAAGAAATCCGAGCAGTGTGATAATTATATCTTTGTATGTTATCTTCATAGATCAGCTGTCGCTCATTTGGTCTGTACCTTTGGACTTGCATTCTTGGTCTTGATAATTGATTCAAAGTAATTGACTGTTCCACTCAAAGCAACCCAAACGGATATGAACTTATTAACTTTTGAAGTTCTCATTTCCATTCTTGTTTCGCCACATATGGGTTTCTTATAAATGTGTTCTTGATTGAGTCAGGTCTAACGAAGTCAGGAAGTCAGATGTCTGCTTCATTTACTTCAAGTGGAAGACACATAATATCGGTTGGGGATGACTCTCATATTTATGTCTGGAACTATGATAACTTTCACATCCAAGCATCCAAACAAGCTAAAACTGTACGTTCCTGTGAGCATTTCTTGGTTGAAGGTGTGTCTGTTGCATTACCTTGGTCAGGTAGTGAAACAGAAGATAACTCTCTTTCTTGGGACAGTCTCCAATCTGCTGCCCGGGGATACAACTTGCGAGAAGAACGTTTTACTCTAGGAAATTGGTTTTCCATGGATGGTTCGTCCAAGTCCTCGGCAACATGGCCAGAAGAGAAACTTCCTTTATGGGATTTGACATCTGCTGAACATGGTTGTCAGCCTTGCAATAATTATGGTGATCATCTTCATCAGCAGAGCAATAACAACCGCAGTTCCAGAATTCAATCTGCAACATGGGGTCTTGTGATTGTAACAGGTGGTTGTGATGGAAAGATCAGGACATTCCACAACTATGGATTACCAATCACAGCATAAGGATCTAGAAAATCCCGCTTCTATTGTGACGTCTCACTGCTAGTGCTAGATGCCTCACTTTCTTGACTTGCTTCAGTTTATGGAAGAAAGAGACATTTTCCAACAAGTTAAGTTGGACACAGCTCCTATCTTCTTGTATAGATTAATGGCATTTCTAACCCTCACCCACCCTCATTCGCTTCGACCCCTAAATTAATTATTATAACACGGGTTAGGCTAGGTGATGCAACATCTCTGTAAATCTTTTGTATAGTTCATTTTTTGTTGACTGATTAGTGAATACAGGTTTCAACTGTAAATGAATTTATTAGCAGATGTTTCTAACTGGAAAATTTTTATCATTACCAGAATTATATATCGTCTTTCCTCAGGCTTCTCTTTATATACCCTTCATTCTTGTCAAAGGCACATGCACTAAATAAAAGGTTCTCCTCATTTTACTCCGAAGAAACATTGAAGAAACATATCAAAGAATTAAACATTGAAGTTATCCTCTACAGGGCAGGCCCAATTCTTGGGTAAACTATCCACTGTGTGGATCATTGTGTAGTCTTTAGAGAGCTTGCAGAGAGGATCGGCATAGAGGTGCAATTGCAAGTAGGGACGGAAGTAGGGGGTAGCGACCCTCTCCCCAGCTACCCCTTTTTAGAAAAATCATTTCAGAAGCCTTAGAAAAATGACAAGAAAATATTTTTTTAGTGTTTTGGTTTGAGGTCATTAAGTTTCGGTTACCTCTTCTATCTTCTTCAGGCTCCGCTTGCAAGTCATTCTACTTTGTATAGACTGTACTTGCCTTTGCCACACATTTGTTCTTTGAATCCAAAACTTATCAATACTAAAGGAAAGATGGAGAAGTTTTAGAAGCTTATATTCTTTTATGTACGCGCACAGTCTATTATTATTTATGAATTTCTTAAATTACAACACTACATACCTCTTTCTTTTATGGACAAAGGATGAGCTTGACTAGAAACCACAAGAAATGCATGCGAGGGACATACAAGACGCATGTCCTTATTTTATTCACTTAATCATAAGACTTGTCATTATTTTAAAATAATGATATTCACGCTCTACAATAATTTATAATAGACATACCACATAAGGACTGATAATTCACAAGTGATTAGTTGTATGTTGAGGGAATAGAGACGATGCGAGTTTAGTGATCAACTTGACACGAAAATAATCTTAGGGTTCGGATATTTGTTTATTATTCTCATTTGGATATTTTTCAAGCGAGGTCACGACCGTATCATAAAAACGTTATCCAATTGTACTTTAGCAACTCCAGAAAAGTGGAAAAACAAGGGAAGCGGGAAGGAACAACGGAGAACAAAATCCTTTTCCCGTAAAATCTCAATCTGAATTTTGAATTTCTTCTGTTCATCGATCAGTTGCAATCACTAATTTTCTCCCTTTTTCTTTTCTTTACAACATTTCCCCTTGAGAAATGGCATTTCCAAGCCGGCTCGTAACCTCCTTCAGTGGTGCAAGCACATCACCTTCTCTCTGTTTCTTGAAACCCAACAATTATCGCAATAATTGTTCACTATTTATGGGATTTCAGTGCACTGATCACCCTTTGATTGTAAATTGTTGTTCTTCTGGAATGGAACCCACCCCAGACCCCATGAATTCGAGGTAGCATTAACCATACATTTCTCTTTTTTTTTTTCCGGTTGATTTGGTTTGTATTTTATGGGATAGCATATTGAACTGTGCAATAATTATGCTTTGCTTCCGGTTCTTGAATGACTTGTGGTTTTTGTTGTCTCTTAATGTTGCCTATCTTTATGAAAAGTGCTTAATCTTGTTAGGAGTTCAGTATTTTGAAATGTTGAGCAATAACTGTGAGTATGTTTGATTACTGCATAATTTGCTTGATGATAAGGCAGAGTAAAAAAATGCTGAAAGTTAATTAAGGTCTGGAAATGAAAAGAGAAAATTTTCAATGCACTACATTATTGGCAGGGGCACAAAAAAATCATGTGGTGGCTCTCGAGGCAGTGATAAACTGAAAAATCTTTGGTTATGGCATTGTTTTCGACTTTTGATGTTAAAATTACAAATACAATTGATCTGGTTGTACATGTGTTTGAATTGGTTGGCCTGAGCTTAGCTATACTTATCTTTTCTTGACATAATGCCTTTTTTTCCCCGCCAGTGTCCATGCTGGTGTGTATTTTCCTTCCTCTTGTGTTTTCTGGATGAAAATTACTGTTAAGTTCAGTATCAAAATTTACTACTTTGATGCTTTAACATTGGTTTATTTCAGAATCATGGTACAGTATTCTCCAAAATCCTGTTATGGAAATGGACGACTTCTCTATTTTTTGCCATTTAGTGAACATGAAGCAGCTTGGAATATTGGTGGAATTTACCCTCAGGAAATTCGATAGGCCATGTTAAATAATGTCTTGGTTAAGTCAATTTACTGAATGGACTTAAATTCTGTTAGTAGTGTTTTGATTCCTTCAGGGAGTACTTGCACCCTCATGTTGCTTACCAATATCTGTGATGGAAAATGAAAAAATTCATGATGAACTGATGAAGTGTCAGCCTAAGTAAATAATATTCATTTATGCACCTTCATGTATCTTCCTGGATGTCAGTTTACTGAATGTACCTAAATTCTGTTAGTAGAGTTTTGAGTTTTTCAGGTAGTACTTGTCCCCTCATGATGCTTATCAATATCAGTGATGGAAAAAGAAAAAAATTCATGATAAAGTGCTATCCTAAGCAAATAATATTCATATATGCACCTTTATCTGCCTGGGTGTAGATGAGTTCTATTGATTTGTTGTGACATTCAGACAGTGTATGTGATTTTGCACTCAAGTGTTTGGATGCTCGCTCAATATTAAACACTGTGTTTCTTGTTCTTGTCTTCTTTATCCAATGCCTGTGCAAATGGGCACCATAAAGACTGAAGAGTTTGTCATAGTACTGGCATTCGGTCATTTTTTAACCAAAATGGAAATGAAGTGATTTGTGGTTCTTATCTAGCTTGCATTGGGGTTTTAATACTGCAGTGAGTTTAAGGTTCTATTATTCTTAAGAATAGTACTGGATGGTTTTTTTCTTCTGTATTATGCTTCTCATGCCATTAATTAGTGATTACAACAGTTGTCACATATTTTATTTCCTGTTGATATTGCGCCTCTTTGATCTGTGGATTCATGAATAATCGGGCATTTTTTAATTTACCATTGTTTGTTTCCAGTTTAGTTTTGATGTAGACTTGTATAAGCATTACTTTTTTCCCTGTAATATATTCATTTTTCTTCCCTTTCTGTTAGGCAACCTCAGCTTTCTTCCATGGATATGTCTCCTTTTGGTGTGACGGTGAATGACAATGGCACATCCAAACCACCATACAGATGGCGCAGGGTATTGCTTAAAGTCAGTGGAGAGGCGCTTGCAGGAGATCAAAAACAAAATATTGATCCGAAGGTAGGAAGTGAAGCTAATTGTACTTTGCATGTTACAGTTTTTTATTTTTTATTTTTTTCATACTAAGACTTCTTTGAAATTAATGCGGTTATTATCAAATAGATCACAATGGCCATAGCAAGGGAGGTTGCGTCGGTGACTCGGCTTGGAATCGAGGTAGATTTTTCAATGCATTTGTTTGTAAAGTTTGCATGCCATTTAGAATGTTGCTTAATTATGTAGCCATAAAATGGAAAGTTGACAGATTTTATAATCCTTGATTGGTGGTTTCTTAAGCTCTCATTTCCATCACAAAGTTGGATTGGTGAGTCAGCATCCCTGCTATAATTCTTTGCAAGTGATAGTTATGCATGCAGTTCCAGATACACACAGAGAGAGAGAGAGAGAGAGAGAGACACACACATTAAAAGCAACAATTTAGCTGGACACAGAATTGAGTAACAGATATGGATGATTAAGGCAAATTTCCAACATCAACTTTAATTGTCGCATGATTTAATTCATTCCTTGGTCTTAAACAATATCTCATATCTCCATCTATTGACAATGATGCAACTCATATCTCAATGAAGTGATGAATGAGAAGCTTTCTATGTGCGAACTATTCTTTGAGACTTAACAAAAATCTTTCAGGTCGCCATAGTTGTCGGCGGAGGAAATATTTTCCGTGGATCCTTGTGGGCGGGAAGTAGTGGCCTCGACCGATCATCTGCCGACTATATTGGGTACTTTCTTTGCTAGATTTGACGCTGCTTGTGCAAATTATGCTGTAGTTGTTGATTTGTTTATGGTTTTGGAAGATACTTCTCACGCCATTCATGGACTGGTGTATGTTTTAAGATGTAACGATGCAGAACTCTTTGCTTTTTGAGTCTAACTTCCCTATATTGAGTTACGTAGCTCATAATTTTTCATTTGTGCATAATATCTGGGGATTGCCTGCAGAATAACAAGATGCAACTGCTGGCCTTATGTAATGTGTTTCTATAATTCTATTGATCAGGATGTTAGCAACAGTAATGAATGCAATATTCTTGCAAGCAACAATGGAGAGCATAGGCATCCCAACAAGAGTTCAGACAGCATTTCGCATGTCAGAAGTTGCCGAACCATACATACGCAGAAGGGCTGTTCGGCATCTAGAAAAAGGGAGGGTGGTAATTTTTGCAGCTGGAACTGGAAATCCCTTCTTCACAACAGATACAGCTGCGGCCCTTCGGAGTGCAGAGAGTATGTTCTTGGTCATATACCTTAGCAAGAAACTAATTTCTTGGTAAAACGTAAACTGCACTTCGATGGTCATGATGAGGAAGGTTTGATACTCAAATCTTCTAGAAAGTCAACATCCAAATGGACTCTGAATTTTCAGCCAGGTCAATAGGAACAGTCTTAATTTTAAGAGTTGAATTTAAACGTTGCAACTCATAAAAGTCATTCCTGGTCCACCATTTGAAGCAACTTAACAAGCTGCCTCAAATTATCACACAACAATAAAAAACTAAACCTGTTATCCCTAATAGATATATACCTGTTATCCCTAATAGATATATGAGGCCTGCTACATTACAACTATTAAAGTAATTTCTCTTTTACAATATCACCTGTGCTTATTTTTGTCTTCCTTCTCTGAGCTGTTATATTGGGATTGTAAGTTTGTAATGCTTATGAATTGAAGAATTATTTTCCCTCTCCACAAAACATGCGATATAAGTTATTCTTCTCCAATTTCATCAATTGGTTTACTTATTCAATCTACCATCATCATTTGCACAACATTCAGTTTTGTACATGATTATTCTTGAGTGGCGATCAATTTTCCGTTCTGATCTGGTGTATTACATTCTGTTAACTGACTGGAATTTGAAATGCTTTTGTAAAGTTAATGCTGAGGTGGTCCTGAAGGCTACAAATGTTGACGGAGTTTATGATGATGATCCAAGGTCTAATCCCAATGCCCGTCTCCTTGATACTCTAACTTATCAGGATGTAACTTCAAAGGAACTATCTGTGATGGACATGACTGCCATAACTTTGTGCCAAGAGAACAACATTCCTGGTAAGAAGAAATAAGGTTCAGGTTACTCTCCCATCCAGTTGGCTTGAAATGGAACTCAAAAAGCATTCCTTGTATAAGTTGTTAAATCTGTCTTGCATATGGAGTGGTATTATGCTTAACAGTGTTTTGGAGGAAACTGGGTGTGGGACATTATGTGCTAGTTGGGTTTTAGAAACATTCTGAAAACTGATCGGCTCTTTGTGCTGTCATTTGATGATGCAGTTGTTGTATTTAATCTCAACAAACCGGGGAACATCTCAAAAGCCATTAAGGGGGAGAGGGTTGGCACATTGATTGGAGGAACACATAATTCAGTAACAGCACAGGCTTGAAGAGAAGATGTACCGTTGCCAATTGAGAGTTCTGTTTCCATTTCATCATTGTGGATTAGACGAAATACATCAATCCAATAGCATCTTGAAGTTTATATGTGAACAGATGAAGACGGTACACAGATGAAGACGGTACACAAACTTGTTCTTCCTTGGGTTTCGACTTCAGGAAGAGGAACTTGGCCAATCTGGATTTTCATAGCATCTAATGTATGGATTGCAATTTGCAAGGTATCTTCTACCGTTGCACAACTGACAGGACAATTGGAAATTTTGTCTTCCATTGACGACCATTTGACAGTGAAAATCATATAAAATATTCATAGAGTAATTTTATTTATCCAATCTCTCTACTTGCTTGATCAATACATCCAGGCTCCAAAATCCTTCTGTGACAGTTCATGCATACATTGAGAAATGGAGAGTATTGAATTTTGAACAAATTCTAGACACTTAAATGAAATGCCCATGATTTATGTCGAACAAAGAATGAAGGCACCTACAACAAGAGGCCCAAGCTCTCTATAGCAGTGTTTCAAAGCAGTGAATGAAAGTTTTCTGGTCCGGGGCGTAACTCAGCGATGAGTCCGAAATGTAAAATTCCATTTTATATGTAAGTTTTTGTATTTTTTTATTAATATATCTATTTCAATTCATAAGGTGCAAAAAGATTTTTTGGGCCCAAAAACAGTGGGCCTGGGTCCAGAAAACCCACACTTATCAATGGCCCCGTTTACCGTGCCAAGGCCCAACGGTAGGTTTACCGGTCTACTCACATGGGGTGGGCCCACTTATCTCAGCGGCGGGTACACCCGTGCACCAGATGATTTTTTAGTAGCAGAGGGACTATGAAACCAAAAGTTCAAAATAAACTGTGAGGTAGCAAGTAAGTTTTTTGTCGTGAAATGACGATGAAGTAGCTACTGCACAAATATTCACAATTTATTTCTATTAGTTTCTGCAAGTTCAAACATAAGCTTTTAATTAGCATAAAAATAGACTTTTTTTTTTTTGGAGTTTTTGCGAAGTCAATCGAACTTTTAAGAATATCTTTCTTATGAACTTTTTAGAATATATTGGCTCAAAGCAAAAAAAGACTATTGAAGTATGATGATACAAGAAACCTAAAATTTGTTGTGCCAACGTTAGATGGTTAAGAATTACAGATGCGCTATTGCCATCAATTTGCGAGTGGCGTTCTAACACCATATATGTGATACCTTATGCCAACACAAAACTCATGTGACGTGTATATGAAGACATAAAGTACCACACAAATGGCGTTATAACATTTTCAATCAATTTGCTCTTTCGAATCCATTTATCGCCCGTGAGCCTCCCCTTATCCCATGTGAGTGATGGTAGGACCGCATCTTCTTCTTCAGCACCACACGACACCATTAATCAATCACCAGTATCAGTGTGGCGTGGATACCTGTATCACTCCACTCTCCATTTAAAGCCACCCCACCTACCCCACCTACCCCACCAACGAGGAAAAAATACTCAAAATTTCACTCATCAGCGCCACACCCTCAGCTTCCAATGGTCTTCAGTCTTTTTGGCCCATCTGTTTATCCTGTTCCTCCCCGTGACTCCATTTTCCCCCTTTTGTCTCACATCAAACAATTCCCTCTAGGATCTTTTTATAATGCAGCATCGAAAATCTATAAAGGTACATCCACCACAAGTGTTGAACCCCACAATTTATACTTTCAGACCTGCTGCGAATTTGAGATTTTTCGTCATTTTAATGGCGTCCCTTCTCTCCTTGATCCTTCCTTTTCTACTCTTCTTCTACCTTTCCTCCTCCGCCTCCGCCCGCCACCATACCAATAAACCACCCCCTCTAAAGCTATCTCCTCCCGCCTCAGGCTCCGATAACATCATTCGTGAAGCCTGCAAGGCATCACGCGACCCGCCGATATGCGAGGCCTCGTTGGTTCAATCCAAACGCGTGCCTTCAGGCCCGACTATTCTGCAAGTGATTCAATCTGCAATGTGGGTCTCGGCTCAGAATGTCGAAAAGGCAAAATCAATGGTACAGGATATCCTGGATGCCTCCGCAGCGAATCTAAACCGATCCAACGCAGCGAAATCTTGCCTGGAGGTTCTGCATTACTCAGAGTACCGGATGGCGATGACGAATGAAGCTTTACCGGCAGGCAAGATCAAGGACGCGCGTGCCTGGATGAGCGCCGTTTTGGCTTACCAGTACGACTGCTGGTCGGCATTGAAGTACGTTAACGGCACGTCCCAGGTCGATAGAACGATGGCGTTTTTGAACTCACTGATCGGAGTGAGCAGTGATGCACTGGGAATGATGTTTAATTACGACAACTTTGGGGACAAAACCGAGTCCTGGGGCCCCCCCAAGACTGAGCGGGTCAGGTTCTGGGAGAGGGGTACGGGTTCTTCCGGGTCTGCGTTCGTGGGTGGGGTGCCTAAAGGGCTGAAACCGGACGTGACGGTTTGCTCCAGCGGAGAATGCGATTATAAGACGGTGCAGGAAGCAGTGAATGCGGCTCCGGAGAACGCCAAGGCGGGGAAACGATTTGTGATATGGATCAAGGCCGGAGTTTATGAGGAAACGGTTCGGGTCCCGTTGGAGAAAAAGAATCTGGTATTTTTGGGGGATGGCATGGGCAAAACGGTCATTACAGGCTCGATGAATGTTGGCCAGCCGGGGATGTCGACGTATAACTCCGCTACTGTTGGTAAGAAATTGACTTGTTTGTTATTTTTGGGCAGTAATTAATTTTTGGCTATGGGTTTGATATTTATTGCCTATACGTTTACCTTTTTTGGGTTCAAAAGGGACCAAAAAAAATTTGGGGGGGGGGGTGTAATTCTAGCAATTTAACATTAATGAATTGAATTTAGTTTTTTTTTTTCTTTTTTCCATTTTTAGGGAGAAAATTCATACATTTGATTACTAGCCAAATCATCATTCGATCCATCGGATATTCAGATTCTAATACACCGTGAAGCCAATGTTGTTCAAAATAAAAGGGGGTGTTAGATTATTTGATTGTCATTAGTAATAATAATCACCCATCCTGAAAAAAAAATTCCGGTACTGAATCAAGTAACCCACAAATGCGTTCAAAGATTACAATTTAACGATAAATTGAGTCTCATTATTATGACCTTTGAACACTTATATGAGTTCATAATTTTGTCACTAGGACAGAGCATGTCACTCATAAAGTACCAGAATATCCCCACCCCTGCACCCAAAAAAAAAAAAAAAGGCAAATGGCCAGCATTTGTTGATTGGAGGCCAAGAAAACGGGTCTTCAGTGCGAGGGTTGTATCGCTTTACCACAAACTCTGAGACGGCCGCACTTCATTTGGGTGGGCATGGCCATTTAATGAGTGCCTATTATGCTAATCAGACGTTGTATCATCCTGGTTGTGTGATTGTCTCTTTCTTTAGGCATAATGTCACGTCATGGATTATGAGTCCTCTGCACTAGGAGGGCTCTAAAATCTCGAACGCACAGATTGTTCAGCGTGTAGTGGCTACTCGTAAAATTTGTAGTTTCTGAGGAAAAAATTTATGCCCTTCTTAAGTTCCCTCGAATGCATGTATTTGGCTGTGTCTAGAATTTGGTTATTAAGGCTGGGGAACGGGATGGTGAGCGATCAGGTTGTTAAAATCAGATACTGATCAAATGCTAGATTCCTGATACCGTCAATGGTCATGCCAGGGTTTGATTTTTTGCAGAAAAGCCACAACTATCTACTTTGGTGCAAGGACATTATGTTATAAACAACTCGAAAAATTGGTAATTTGTAGTTGTAGATATATGCTGACAGAATATATAGTTTGGCATTGTAGAAGGATCTGTTAGAAGAGATCCTGCCTGTGACAACTGAGGTGATTGCTAGTAAAACTGGGACTTTCCAGGGAAACGGAAGGAAAGGGTAGTATTGTTCTACTGCATCAGCGTTGCATATCTTGTTGGCCTAATTGTATCTAGATAGTCTAACTATTTAGCTTAGTTTGCCATTTGCATTGATATAGACTGCATTATAATATTCAAAGTTCTGTTACAGCTGTTGCTGGTGATGGCTTTATGGCAAGTGGTCTCACTATCCAGAACACGGCCGGACCTGATGCTCATCAAGCAGTAGCCTTCAGGGTAGATAGCGATCTTTCCGTGATAGAGAACTGTGAATTTCTTGGGAATCAAGACACATTGTATGCGCACAGCCTGCGCCAGTATTACAAATCTTGCCGCATCCAAGGCAATGTAGATTTCATATTTGGAAACTCACCCACATTTTTTCAGGACTGCCTAATCCTAATCGCCCCTCGCCAAGTCAAGCCAGAAAAGGGTGAGAACAACGCCGTTACAGCTCATGGCAGAATCGACCCCGGCCAGTCAACTGGTTTCATCTTCCAGAATTGCATAATCAACGGCACAGATAAATACATGGCTTTGTATTATAGCAAGCCCAGTGTACATAAGAATTTTCTCGGTAGGCCATGGAAGGAATACTCAAGAACGGTATTTATACACTGTACTTTGGAGGTTCTCATTAAACCAGAAGGATGGATGCCTTGGAGTGGAGATTTTGCTTTGAACACTCTCTATTATGGGGAATTTGAGAATTCAGGGCCGGGAGCTAATACATCACAACGAGTTGGGTGGAGTAGCCAGATTCCGGCTGAGCATATTTCTTCGTATTCGGTGCAGAACTTCATCCAAGGAGATCAGTGGATTCCCACATCGTCTTGATTAACAATGTACATAATATACTACTGTAATTTCAGCTCCATTTTCAAGGAGTAAAAATATGCCTGATGGCATTGATCTTATTCCTGTAACGGGTTTCTTAATTCTGTTGGAGCATGTACAGCTAATACTACCTCTATCCTAAAAAGATGGTCCATTTCAACTATATATACATATTAAGAAATGGTAGTTAAAATAGTTAAAATATTAAATTTACCTATATTTTTCCAATTATACCCTTCTATTAATGTCAATAAACAATCAATGAAACTTAATGTAGATGAATTTGTTTGTTTTATGTATACAAGAAACTTAATGGATGGTGGTGGGAGAAGGTTTATGGCTGCATTAACAAAGAAAAACAACTCATAATCAATTATTCTCAAAGCTAACTTTTTGTATTCTGTAAGTCATAAATTATATCTCCAAAGTGTATTAAGTAGGGGTATATTAAAAACTCTATAGATAAAATACATGCCTAAGATAGTAACTGAAATATATTTTGAGACGGATGAAAAAAAAATATGAACCATCTTTTTAAGACGAAAGTAGTACAAGAAGTCAAAAGTTACTTTTGAGTTTAGATTCTAATTAACATGTAACCTACAATAATTGACATGAGCTAATGTAACTTAAAAGTTAGTCAACTAACTTGAGCTAATTGACTGAAAGTCATTGAGCTAATGTGACCTTTTCGTTTATGATTAGTTTTCTTCGTCACCACTCCAAATTAGTTAACTCGTGTTCTAAGTTTTTTTGGGCAACATATTTTGTATGTGTATAAATAGATATCATGTGTTGTGAATGAAAATACAATTAAAGAGTTTTCGCTCCAACTTTTCTCTCTATTTTTCTATTATTTTCTTATAATTTATAACACGTTATCAGCACAATTCTCTTTCTCAAAATTGTTTTCAGTTTATATCCTGCGTGGTCTTAATTTCTCACTTTTCCATACCAGTAATGATTTTGAAAAAAAAATTCAGGGACATTCATAAGTTGTCAGAAAACATAATCCAATTTAATTAGATTTTTTATTCAAGATGCTTTTAACTTATTATTGTTTAGTAATTTCTTTCTGTGCATGAATGATGTATATATTATTGTGTTATTTCAATATTTAGAAATCGTGTAATCGATTTATATTTATTGTTGTTTTCTGAAGAAACACGATTTTTAAAGTTTCACCAATAATTCTGATGTAATATGAATATTATTCTTGTGATTCATTATGGTTTTTAAAGAATCATGTTCTTAAAGAATATGATTGACTCTGAAAGAGTCCTGATATACATATATTATTAATTGTAATTTCTTGAAGAAACACGACCGTTAAAAAATCTATCAATAATCCTGACGATTATTGTGACTTAAATATTATCTTTTGTGATCGATGAAGAATCACAATTTATGCTCCATATTCCGGAAGAATATGATTGACTCTTGAAGAGTCTTGGCATATATTATTTTTGTGGTTCCTGAAGAATCACCAGTTACATCTCGTATTCCAAAAGAATATGATTGACATTATAGAAGTCATGTAAGATTTGTCGTAATTCCTTAAGAAACACAATTCCGTAATTTTTAATAGTCTTGGATATTGTTAAGATTTATATTGTGATTCCTGAAGAGCACAATATAGTCTCGTCATATTCTAACTGAATGTGATGTGCTCCTAAAGAGCACGATATATGATATTTATATATGTATTTTCTTGAAAAAAATACAGTAAACAAATATTCCTGAAGAATATTTCATGTTGCTCATTATGAAGCAATTGTTTCTTTTTCGTTATATGCATTATTTATTTGTTATTGTATTATTTACTTTTAATTAATTACTTTAGCTAGATTAAATAAGTTGTTGCTCTCGAAATAGCACATCTAATTGTAACTATTTTGAAGAATGTTATATGCTCTTGAAGAGCAATTTGTATTGGATCTAAGGATCTAATTTATTTGGTAATTCAATATTCTTGAAGAATATTGATCTATTGCTCATGGAGTAGCAATAACCCAAATTAATTCTAAAAGTATAATTCACTATACTCTTGAAGTAGCATATGTCTTCATGTCTATAGATATTGGTGATATCTAAAACAATACTCCTTGAAGGATAGTATGAATATTCAATATCATGTTGATATTGAATATATAACTTTACATATCATAAAGTTATACTAATAGTCAATATCACTAAATTTTAGTTAGTTGAACGTGACATATCGGCAAGAATTATTTGTCATGAACCCTTGATATTTTAGTTCATCTGATTTCAAGTGGCCTGAGTAAAATAAGAAAAGAAGGAAACACATTTAAAGATTGTATAAAAACGCTTAATTTCCTTCGTTATTATGTTTAACTCAAAGAGATCACTTTATTATCAGAGATCCACATGATATATGAAAAATCATGAGTTCCGCCCCACTGGTTTCATTGCATCTCTGGAAGCAAATTCAACATCTTATTGTGAACCATGGATGAAGACATGAGAAAACTCATGAGCAAAACTCTAATAGTAAGATGTATAAAAGCATCCAATAATGATAACTCATCTAAAAGAGAGCATCAAACGCATTTAGTATGTACCCGTCATACGACAAAATACCTCGTAGAACTCTAACTAATAGTCAATCAAGGGAAAAAGGAAAGTGAAGACTAATTTCTTTGATTATGATGATCCTCAGTTTGATGTTTCTGACTTCTTTGCTGACATAAAAGGAAATATTGATAAGTGTAACTATACATACCGTTCTTCAAGACAAAGTACTTTCTGAATTAACATTAGCTGAAACTAATACTAATATTATATATCAAGTACATCAAATATCATCAAAAGCTCCAGAAGAGCTTGTATTACTTTGACAAATAATACTAAATTATATATTGATGATGCATTGTAGTAAATTCAAGAGAAATTTACAGATTTTTTAAAGATATTCAATGAATATTGCATTGAGATAATGCAAAAGGATCATAATAAATTTATATAAATTCCTTTGTATCTGGTCGAAAATAGATAAGGGAAAAATTCTCGGCACTATAATCTGGAATGTATTATATATTCATAAAAGCAATTGAGACAAACCATGTCATGGACCTGAAGTTCATTGATTGAAAGGACTTTATACATTGGCATGATGTGGATGGGTATATATGAGCAATAATGATGCGTCAGATAATTCACATAGGAACAATATAAAGAACCAGAAGATTCTTTTAGCATATGGTTTCCCACGTCCTGCTTATGAACAATGCAAGTTAATCATCAAACCTTCCAGTATGAAGGTTAATATTGAATCTCTAATTTTCTTGAAAGAATTTATGGAGATGTGTATAGGTTGATATCCCTATTATGTGGACCATTTATTAATTTATAATATTGATTGATGTTTCTACTAGATGGTCCCCGTGTTCGCTTGTTTTCTACTTGACTACTTGCTTATAGAATAAAATTAAAAAGCTCAATTCCTCAATCAAGAAAATTCGTCTTAATAATGCTGTTGAGTTTTGATCTCACGCATTCGACGATTATTGTATGACAATCGGAATTGAGGTTGAACATTTAGTTGCTCATGTTCACACTCAAAATGGGTTATCAAAATTGTTCAGTTAATTGTTAGACTATTATCTATGAAAACAAAACTCTCAACTTATGCTTGGGATCTTGCCATATTACATGCTATAGCGATAGTTCATATAAAGCCAATTATCTATCATCAGTATTTTCCTTTGCAGCATGTCTTTGGTTGAGAATCTGATGTGTTTTGCTTAAAAGGTTTTGGTTGTACTGTTTAAATACATTACTTGTTATATTGAACCGGAGATCAATATTATGGAAATTTTATTATTTGGCATAACCGGTTAGACCATCTTGGTTTATTGATAATAAGAATTATGGAGAATTATGTAAAGAACTAGTGGATTCTTTCACTTAAAAGAATTTTCGTGTGCTGCAAGTTCTCAGGTAATTTGACTATTAATAATCACTAACTATTTGGAATTGAGCTTCAAATATATCTGAAAAATATTTAGGGTGAACCGTGTGAGCTCACTCACCCTTATGTGGACCTTCTAGACGTTTTATGAATTTGGATCCACTAGATGTCACATGTCAAATTCGTAACCAGAAGTTTGCGAGAATATTTGCTCAACTGATTAATTATGAACAAAAGTTTCAGATATCGTAAAAGACATAAATCTTGCTAGTGAATTTTATCCCAAAAGTCATTAAATATTCATATATTATTTGGGATATTAATTGCCTATTGTTAGCAAAATAATATTATACGCCTCAATTTATTTGCTATACCATTAATTTAGAATATTCATTTGTGTTTAAGTGATATTGATCATTCACTTACAACATTATTCTTATATAACATGCCAATAGAGTATATGACACTCTTTATATTTGGCTTATAGTCAGAAGCCTCCATCTAAAGTTGATAAACGCGATTTGTGTGGTCACTCCACCACATGTACTAAGATAGATACTACTGTAATGCTGATAATACATATTGGATTTGAATCCCTTTTTGTATACTTCATCCATGAAAGATGATATACATTATATCATGTTTTTTCGACTATTTCTTAAATTAAATAGTCTTTTCAGTATTATGGAGATGAATTGATAATTCGTAACAAATATATGAAATGCCTAATTGTACTCCTCGCATGTATAATGCAAACTTGAAGTTTGTAAGATAGTATGCATTTTAAGATTACTGACTGTATAGTTGTCAATAGATATACTATGTTAAATGCTCTAACTTGAATTGATATAAAATCTTATAAGAGGATTTGATGTAATAATGACATGCCTGAAGCATGATGTGGTCGATTCCAAAATTATGATCCATGAAAACGAATATGAAGTAGATACTTGTGATTGTCCTTTTGAGACATATACTCTAGCAGAGTATACATACATAACTAATTAAAAAGTACCTAAAGAGGCTTAGGTAACTGAAATTAATAGAATAAAGAGATCTCAATAAGTTATGTCTATACCGAAATCAGATGGAATCGACGAGAAATAATAGTCGACTACACATGCTCATGAGCTCAATAAATAGCGAGGATGATGAATTAAATTTCATCAAAATTGTTAACATTAATGTTGGCCAAGATAAAAGGACAATTCTACATATTGTTAAAATGTCAATAATATGACGATCGATAGTTATACTAAAAGAGCATTAAATATGTGGTCGATATTATTGAAACCTGAAGTTTCATTTGACTGGTTATATATGAAAATATATCTTTATATTTGGTATGCTTAGATGAAGCATATAAAGAACTTAAAATTCTTATATACATTACCAGTTAATATGAGGGAGATACACGTTCTATTCTTTTTTCCATGATTAAGGTTTCGTCCCAATAGGTTTTCCTAGCAAGATTTTTAACGAGGCAATATCGATGACGTATCCAAATAATAATGTACTCTTTTTCCTTCACTTGGATTTTTTCCCACTGGGTCTTTTCCTTATAAGGTTTTAACGAGACATATTCTTTGTGTAATAAATATCTGTGACATATATGATATTAACCCTTGCTATAAAACTCCTGAAGAGTTGACACTACTTAAAGCAGAAAATATTTCAAGGTATTGAAGATATTGGAAAGATGTGGATGGCTAAACATGAGAACCATTGTGGCCGAGATCAGGGGGGATCAGTTGTACTATTTTTCCTTTAATCAATTTTTGTCCCACTGGGTTTTTTGGTAATGTTTTAATGATGCGGCAGTTGGACACTCCAAAGTTGATCAGTATTAATTGTATTCTTTTCCTTGGTTTGATAGATTTTTCCTATTGGGTTTTCCGAAATAAGGTTTTTGATAATACAATTATTATATAGAATATATAGTCATTTAAGGGGGAGTGTTGTAAATAATTATTGTATTTAGTGAATGACAATTGTAACCCCTTAACCCTAATAGCCATTAGTTTCTTAGCCACTACTCCAAGTTAGTTGACCTGTGTTCCAAGTCTTCCTTGGGCAATACACTTATACGTGTATGAATAGATATCATGTGTTGTGAATGAAAATACAATTAAAAAGTTTTCTCTCCAACTTCTCTCTATATTTTTCTATTCTTTTCTTCTAGTTTATAATGATGAAGATGATGATGATAATAATAATAATAATAAATAAAATGTTAAAAAAAAAAGTATCAAACGTTGCCTCAACGGTTTTTTGGACATGGCAGTAGCTAATTTTCAACCACATTTTAGCTGCATCGTTCTGCTGACGAAGAAGGGCATTGTCCTTAATATATTTTATTATTTGCAAATAGGACTTCTATTAGCCAACTTTATCCTTTGACGAAAATATGCAATGCCAAATTCACAAGTTGATAAGATTTCTATTGATGTATTATTATATTGAAATTGATTTGCCTCCGACGGCATTATGCCATCAGATACTTATATGTCATGCCAAACGGTACGATGTCTGGCGGTAGATCGGTACTCATTGTTGACATTAGATTTTGTTTGTGTCAAAGTCAGTAAAAGTTTGACGTAGAAGTCAAGTCTTTGAGAAATTCAGGATTGGCTTCAAACCTGTATTGAGTTGGAGCCCAGATAACGATGATTTTGGATTTTTAAATATAAGAGAGAAAAACGTAGAAAACTTGTCCCCCCCCTTAAATGAGCTTTTCCCCCCTCTTTTTATAGGTCTAAACGAGAGTGTGAGCTTGATTAGTACAATGTCTGGTGAAATCTGCCCTCTAAGTATGAAAATAAAGTACAAATAGAAGCTTTTTTCTGACCGAAACTAACAAGTACGGTAGTCTAAGTACGAATATTAGATTGACTACCCAGTTATTAGTTCTAGAAAGGTTGTCAAGTAGCTTGATTTCATTTCTAAGAACCTCTGACCTAGTCTCACTTGAACTTGATTCTCTTTGTAGGTTTCAGTACTCATCGTATTGAAGATTAAGAGCTGGTCAGCTTAATCTCAACCTAATGGTCCTTTGGATTGAGCCCTTGTCTAATCTATAATCAACGTCTGGGCTTGACTGCAGGGAAAAACTTACACTTTTTGACCTGATAACAACAAGGTCTGACACGGAGAACTCCATGTGGTGCTAGGCTAATCGACCCTTCAACACTCATTATTATACATAAAGTATAACCAATTATCTATGGAGTGATTTATTGTATATCTACTTACATCTGATAAAGTCCCGTTGAAAAAGTGGCACAAAGATACGCCTTTAACTTTACCAAGGAGGGGGAAAAAAAACCAAAAAAAATCACGTGTTCAGCCCTGATTAATTAGCTTTTAATTTATTATTTCCTCCGTCGGGTCGCGGTCGTAGTACACCCCATCTCACCCCTACGTACCAAAGGGAAGCAAGAAATAAAGAGGCCTCACCCTTTACTCCTCAGAATCTGCACTATAAAGGACGATTAGCTCTGGTAGTGAAATTCAACTTACCATTCTAGCCAAAAGGGAAGCTAAAGTGAATATACAGATTGTCTGGCCTTAAAAGGGGTTTTATTAGGTAATGGGCCCTCCACTAGGTCATGCAAAACTGTAAATCATTCATTAATTTTAATTTTAAAGATCTACACACAAATGTCAACAAATAATGTTCTCAATTCTCACGTCAAACACTCATTGTTAATTATTATCTGTGTTTTAAAAAGATCATCTTGAATTAAGTTGGACACGATGATGTTGTATTTTAATTTACCACGCATTTGCGCGCTTAGAAGCGCCTAAACTCAGGCTTGGCGTTGACGAACACTAGTTATTACTGCACACATATTGTCAAGCTTGGAGATCACTCACTCCAAAAATTCACCTTCACATCGTCCAGGTCACGCGCACACGTGTGTGACTTGTGGAGTAATTAGAGAAGATCGCCAATACTTTGGTTTGAGCTCAGTTGGTGCTCACAGACTAATATCAAAAGTAATTGTTTACGCATGTTAGACCCAATTAATTGATTAATCAACAATGTATTATCATAGTACGAGAGTGTTGAATTTGATATATCCTAGCTTTAGAAATGTCTTTCTAGCAAGAAGACAATTTTAGAGTTAAAATGGTCCATGGGTAATTTTGTGAAAAGAGTGTAGAGTTATGGTGTCATCACAAAGGACAGACTTTATCAAAAGTTGGCATACAAAAGAAATTGTTGCATATAAATAAATGGAAGTTGTGACAAGTCATTCAAACCTACCATACAAAAGAGAAGTAAGCAATTAATAAAAGGGTTCTTAGGTTTCAACACTCATTATCCTCAGAATCTGCAGTAACAAGACAGTGGCTTTGAGAGCGAAATTTCAACTCTATAAATATTAATAGAGAGACAAAAGTGAACATATCTTTTGTTTGGTCTTGAAAGGGTTATTAGGTACTGACCCTTGTAAGTCCAATTGATCGTAGTAAGAAATTATAAACAAATTGAGTTTACGTTTGCGTGGTATGAATGCTAGTTGGAATACGATTATAGGCACTGAGCCACAGAAAGTATTTGACTTTTTCAGAGAGCGGGGGTGGCCAACGATGGTCTTGATAGTCTGGAACTTGAAGGTTTGGTTCATGTTCAATGGTTTCCATGTTGGTCTATGAGAGTTAGAGCATCTCCAATGCAAGTTGGGGAATTGGAGGAAAGAGATAGAAAGATTATTACTTCCTCCATCCAAAATATATAGTCTTGTTTGTTTGGTTTTTTGGTTTTTTTTTTTTAAGGAGTTGTTCCAAATATCGAGTCATGTTTTTAAATTAGAGAGTTACTTTTTACCATTTTATTAGTTTCATTAAATATAAGGGTATATTGGAAACATCATATAGAATTTGTTTTCCTAATAACTTTTTTTTTTAATTCTTGTGAAAAAGAAAAATAGAATATATTTTTAAAACGGACGGTAGGCGGAGTATTTAATTGAATGGGAATGGAAAATTTTATGGAGAAAAAAAGAACAAAAAAGTGAAACATATAACACATAGAAATTAATTTACAAATAAATAACAATACAATATTGGAAGTTGTTTGCATGGATGTGTGGATCTAAAAAGATGTTTGGAAATAATGATAAAAAGTGACGTAAAAATGATGAAAAATGGGATAAATAAGAGAAAAGTAAATAAATGGGATAAATAAGAGAAAATTGAAAGAAAATTAAGAGATATATAGGCATATGTAAAACTATATATAGGCATACGTAAAACTATGTGTCTTTATCTCTCCTTTATATAAATTGTCTAGAAATTAAGCATTTTTGGACTTGGAGATGCTCTTATTTTTATTATTGGATGCACGGAAATTTCTAGTAAGCTATGTATATCATTTTCACCTCAAAATCTGGAAAGAAAATACTCAAAAATTAAAAAATCATTGAAACTTGGGGAACTTTTTGATCTAAAATACTCAAAAACTTTAATAGAAGGGGAAAAACTTGAGGTGTGCATGGAGAAGATTTTAGATAATGAATTTCTCTTGTGTTATCAGCAAATCCTTTAAAAAAAAGGTCACTTTTTACAAAATCAATTCTCATATATCTAAACCATACTCTACAAGCTCTAAACAAAATTTAACATGCAGCTTGAAATTTTTTTAGATTTGAATTATGTGCTGCAAATGTTAACAGCCAAGACTAATCTTGAGTTAACAATTTAGAGCTTGTTTAAAGTTCTTTATTTTTACAATTTATAAAGGGAATTTATAATGAGTGAAAATTAGTGGTAGAGATTTAATTGAAGTTTGAGATGTTTTGTGATTGTTAAATAGTTGTCAAATCAATAGTCAAATCATGATATGTGAATTTATAAAGGAAGAAATAAAGAGGTTCAAACAACCCCTTAATTTATCCATCTTCCTGTATTTATTCATTCTCTCCTTTAACATGCGCAGTCAATTGAATATTATATATATATGTGTGTGTGTGTTTACGTCCATCAGCATTGCAATTTGGGGAGCAGCAATCAAGAATGATTTCTTTCTTAAAAAAATATTTTTTGAGTTTTGGATTTTAGTGTATATTTTTTATAGTGATGTATTTTATATATTAAATAATTAATTCCAGAGTTTTATAGATATATATTTACATGGAAATTACATTAATTGGTACTTTCACTATTTTATATTAAATTAAATATTTAAATTAAAAAATTAATCATAATTTTTATATAAATTAATCTGTATACAATATTTTTCTACTCTAGTCAATTATTATTATTATTATTATTATTATTATTATTATTCGAAGTATATCTTTACGTACATGCCTATCTTGTTTTGTTTCTCTGCGTACGAGCGAGTGCCACAAGGAATTATCAACCCCTCAGCATTGACATTCAACTGATCAAATATATTATACTCTTACAATTATTTTTAATATCTTTATCACTCAAAAAACGGAGTTTTTCTAGGAACCGATGTTGTTAAATATTTATTATAATAATATATAAATAGAATTAAGTTTGTCATTGAAGATTATATAAACACATTTGTAGTGCTTCTTTCCATGTACTTACTATCTTTCATTACCATATATATATATATATATATATACACACACGAGATAATAATCGACTAATTCCTTGAGTCATATGCTTTAATTTGATCGATAATACAAATATTAACAAATTAACAAAAATTTGTTGACATACATAATATCACACTTCAATAATTAATAATCGAGTAATGTGAAATCACCACATTATATCACTAGAAAATTGTCTGTCTCTAAAATAGTTCTCTTACATATATATATATATATATGTATATTATACAATGATCATACTAACGAGGACAGAATTTCTAGCTAATTGTAAATACACTTGTCTTGTTTCAATTTACTAGGGTATGGAAACTCAATATTCAGAGGACTAGAAAATTTCCCGGTATAATTTGGGACAAAGGAAAAGAAACCCTAGAAATGAACTCCACATTATATATATAGTTCTTAAAAGTACAATTCCAAGGAAAATGAAAATCCCAGTCCTTTTTATGTGGTCCCTCTCGCCATCTATTAATCCCCCAACGTTGATTTCTGATGCATCCTCAGCCTAACTTGTTTCAAGAAGCTCCCAAACCTAGCAAAAAGCCTTCATTATTTCCTTCACACACAGAAAATCACAAACGAGAATATTACGGCAAAAATCCACACAATACAGAGCAAATCATCTGTTTATGTTATGGATATCACCCATCAAAAGTTCATATCAAACCCCTCCATCTCTGATCCTAACGTTCCAATGGAAGATCACTTTCCCTTTGACACCATTTGGCCTAATAACTTACACATTCTTCCCTCTCCCTCATCCCAATTACCCCTCCCCTGTCTAGATGAGGAGGAAGAAGAAGAAGAAGCCCGAGAAGTGGACGAAGAACTTGGAGCCATGAAGGAAATGATGTACAAGATTGCAGCAATGCAACCAGTTGACATTGATCCAGCAACTGTTCGGCGACCCAAAAGACGAAATGTTCGGATAAGTGATGATCCTCAGAGCGTCGCTGCCAGGCACCGGAGGGAGAGGATAAGTGAGAAAATTCGGATTCTGCAGAGACTTGTGCCCGGAGGGATGAAGATGGATACTGCTTCTATGTTGGATGAAGCTATTAGGTATGTTAAGTTCTTGAAGAGGCAAATTCGCCAGCTTCAGCATGAAGGGAATCAGGCGGTTCCTCCGTGTTTGGGGGTTGTAACGGGGACTTCGGTGGCCGGAGATTGGGTTCCGGTCGCCTCCCCTGGGATAAGTATTGGGGCTTTTGCGGTTTCTCCCTCGGCAGGGTCATGTGGTTACATATTTGGAAGTCATGGAGGAGATGATCCAAGTCCTCATTTGCATTAGCAACAAGGTAATGACTAACGAGTAATTGTTGAATCAATGAGTTAACATTTGAAGTGTTATATTAATTTGTGTAACAATCATAAATTCACTTGTAGTATGTTCACGTGATTATTACTATTAAGTAGTAATTAACGTCAGGCACGATTATTTTTGCTATAGTTGTCTCCAACTATCCATCCGTAGAACCATCTTCTTCATTTCAAGTAAGCCTAGCTCTTCACATAATTTGTTCCTCAATCATGAATTATAAACCCCTCATTGACATTTGTTATGATCATATTGTTGGCGGCAACGGTGTCACCGGTGTGCCAAACCCTAATTAATAGTGAACTTAAGCTTGATATATTTCTTCAAGAACCAATCGAGGTTCTTGGCAATTCATTCATACGTCGAACCATTTGATTAATCAAGTTAGTTCCATATTTTTAGTGGAAATAGCTAGCTCTCACAAAACAGCTTTAGAAGATTTATGATTCTCAAAATAACAGAAATATTATTCTGATACCAATTATTACGAACATCAATTATGAACAAAGGTATATGCAAAAACTACTTCAGAACGCGCCTTATGATGGCATTAATTAATTAAATTGATAATCTGCAAGTGCTTGTGTATTGGTGACGTCTCTGGATTGGCAATTTGTAGGAAGAATTTAGTGCTAGAAAATTATATTACCTCCGTCTCACAAAGATAGTTCAATTCCTATTTTAATTTGTATTGGAAAACAAACTTAAAATCATTTCTAAACTTTACCCTTTCATTTATTAATTGTTTCATTTTAATAATTATATATATTTTTATAACAATATACATTAAATAAAAATATATAAGAAAACTAATATTTCAATTATCATTATATTTTTAGAAAAAAAGAGGACGCCTGGAAAAAGAATACATGCCAATATCTTTACGCAACGGAGGAGGCCCGCAAATTAGATAAATAAGGGTGACGTGATCCTAAAGAAAAATTCAGTTAGGATTTTGTTGACTATAAGGCATTGGAATAATATAACAGTTAGGGTTTTCTGGTTCTTGTCCGAAAACTCTTGTGTCCAGTTCCTTCCCAAGCGTAAAACTGTGACGTGATCAGATGCCATTCAATATACAATACTCATAACAATAATGATAATACATGTACTCTCCTTACTCCTTAGAACAGTGACGTGATCAGATGCCAGCCATTAATATTAAATACTCTAATTACTATACATAATACATTTACTCTCCCCCACCCGCTCCCCTCTCTCTTTATAATATACACATACACACGGTATTAATTTTGATCACTTATATTCACGATCAGGTTAGTCAGGTTAATAATGTCACTATAGATGCATGCATTTCATACATGAGTGAAGAACACGCACTTTAAAATATCTAATAATGTGCAGTACGTCAATTGTGCGGAATACCATAGTGGGCAAATTAATGTGCTACAACCAATTGATAATGCAACTTTCGTAGCTAGCTACCTAGCCAAGATGACTAGGTATAACCATATTGGTTTTTGGTTTGATACTCACAATTACACTTAGAAAACTCGCACTCAAATGACAATATGTTGAAGAAAAAAATTGATCTATCAGCCGATTGACAATATGATTGAATAATAGTGTATGGTTTTGATCTTTTGTAAACTGATTTTGTGAAAAAATGGTTTTTTAAGAACATGTATAGTTGAAAAGTAAGAAAATTTAGGAATCTACGTGTAAAATTATTTTACTTATAATAAATAAATATATGGTTGAAAATGAATTTCAGTGATAAATTTTTTTAAAGAATTTGAGTGATATACAATTAATTAGTTCTAATTAGATCGACATATTTGCAATATTTTTTATTAAGATGAGGGGTGAAATTGTGAAAAAAATAAAATAAAGAAAGAGAAAAGCAAAAATGAATTGTATCAAAAATGTAAAAATGAAATAGGCCTAAGCAAGTAAAAATGAAAGGATGACTAAAGATAGCGACTTCTTTTGCTAATTAACGCATTTAGATAAAAAATAACACTTGTACGTTTTGCTGCAGTTATTGTACTTCGTCTCCCCGCTCTTATTCTCTCTACATTTTTCAGTCATTATCCCCCGCTGGAAATGAAGGAACACCTAATCCCAAATTATCTAATGTGTGTTATAGTTGCAGTTCTTGATTTCACACCGCTGTAAATTACGGTAAGCTTTGTTAATTCAGCTCTGTCCACTAAATGTTATTAGAAATTGGTCTCTGGAATCTGTGTCCCTACATGTATTGGTATGTTTCTATGCCCAGTTTCGGGACCAATGCAAATTGACTTGCGGTTTGTAATTTAGAGATGATATAGGCCATGCTATGGGATTGTTTTGGACCTTTGATGATGTTATCTGTTTCAGTTTATCTTTGTGTTTTTTGGTTTGATGTGATTGTGAATAAAGTTGGGGGAGGTATTATCATTTATTTGGAAAGTATTAATGACTACATGTTATAAATTTTTAAAATCAGAAGATTTATGCTCCAATTTCAGTTGCCATGATTGTCCAACATTCTCTCTCTGGAGTTTGATATTGAACTATAAGCATTAAATTTACACAGTTTCTGTGTGAACCAAATTGGCCTTTAAAACGTTGGTTTTTGACATGGAAAAGGTGCTTTCTTCGCAATAAATCTTGATAAATATAAATATTGGAACCATCAACATTTTTGGGCCTGTACCTAATGGAAACCAAGGGTACTATTCAAGAAATAAAGAAAGAATCTATAGCTATAGCATATGTAGCTGAATGAACAAACAATATAAGGGCTGTGTTTATGTCAAGTCTTAACTTGCGAAGTTGCGCTTATTGGTTTATGACTTATATGCTTGAAGTGTGTGTGTGTATATATATATATATATATTAATGAGGAAGGCACATATGGTGGTAACTCGTAAGACTGCTCTTCTTGTCCTTTCTTGTTGGCATCTCGGATTTGCAGCTCTTGAATTGCAGTAAAAATAGATTACTATGTCAGTTATGGGAAAGAAAGGTGAAAGAGAACTTACATGCAAATTCCAATCATAGACATTTTCATTCTATAACTTGGCAGTTGCTATGTGGGGAGAGTGAAAATTTGCATTGGTTAATTGCATCCTATTGTGGCCACTAGAATAAATGAATTGAGCAACACATCTTTATGCCCTATTCAAAACAGATAGCAGAGAAAACTGCTACTAAGAAAGATGAGTGCATTGTTTCTTAATCTTCTCCTATCCTATAACTTGTAAGTATTTTTCTTCTTGAAGACTAGTGGAAGAATATTAAGAAAATGTTTATTCAGTCTCTAAAGTTACAGCCTGGACTACCCAGTTTTCTCGATTGTTGGACAAAAAAGGATTCTTACTTTGGTTTCAAATGTGCCATACTGCTCAGCAGCACCTGAACTACATAGAGCTTTTTAATGATACTCTTGTTGACCAGCTAATGAATTTATTGTTCTTGACTTGGTAATGAATTTATTGTTGTTGACCTAGTAATGAATTTATTGTGCATTTTGGATAATAGGGCATGCATCTGAAGCAGTCCTGTTATTACTTAAAGCCTCATACCAGTGAAGTCCCTGGGAGTTCCAGATGTTTTCAGGGGAAGGACCGTAACTGGGTTCTTATCATGGCTGGTGCTTTCTTGAGTATGCTATCAGTTCACCTAGGATTTGAGCTGAAGCAGGTTATTGACCCTAAAGAACCTAAAAATGATGGTAACCGTTTTAAGAGGCATGATACTGTGGAAGATATAGCAAAGAATAGTCACTCCCTCTCACAACTGTTCCTGCTCCCAATTTTACCAAAGAGTATAACGTGATTTATGCATTTTCTCCTATGTCTTGAACTGCCCCAGAAGCCACTTCACCAGTCAAACCGCTGTGGTTCATCTTGTGCCTTAGAAGCTGGTTCTGTTATTTCCAGCAAGCATGAAGTGATTCAAAGGTTGAGACAACAGTTAGAGAGAATAGATGACATGATATTGGAAAATGCAGATTCAGTGTTTTTCTTTCACATTCTTCCCATCAGCAATTGCTGCTGGATGCTGCAAAGAGGGATCTGTTTGATTTCGAAAGGGAAATACAGGGATTAAGTAATTATAGATCATCATACAGGCTGATGGCAAGTCCCTGCTAATCATCTATTCCGTCTGAGGCAGAATGGACGAATAGCCACACACAGATATCTCAAGGATGTAAGCAATCTCGACTCTTCACAGGGAGGATATTCGGGTGACACTGTAATGCTGAGAAGGGAAGCAGGCCAGTTAAAGGAAAGGAAGGATGGAAAAGAATTCCTACTGCAGAGCTACAAGGAGCAAAAATCCTAGATGTTGACGAAGATCAGAGAGTTGCGGGATTTTTCAACTTCCACATTGTGTAATCAGTTCTGGTACTTGTGCATTCTTTTGTTTTCTTTTTGATTTGAAGTTCCAAATCCGGATAAGCCTAATGTCATTTCTTGTTTCTTTTACTTGTGCATAAATTGAAGAGGGAGGATGGGGGTACATTGTTAATGTTTTGGGATTTTGCATTGGCACTTTAATTCAGCGTTAATAAAATGCTTTTGCCTTTAATAATGATCTGTTTCTGTGGGTAGAAGTAATGACCAGTTGTTCTGATCCCAGAAGGGTCATATATATCCAGAGGTACGACAAAATAAACTAACAAAAACAGAAATATGCCTTCATTTTTTACAAGAAAGACACAAGAACTTGAGAGACATAAGTCACTAATCATCAACGGCGACAACTAATTAAGCCTTGTTGCTTACGGACTTGGGGTTGACTATGCGCCACTTTGACTAGCAAGAATATCGATAATGCCCAAACCGACATCACAAATACACTTCAAGCCCTCTTCTCTGGCAGCAATTTCAGGTGGATAAACCAAGCCTGGATTTCTATTAAACGCATTCTTACAAGCATTTGGATAGTCAGCAGCAGCCATAACATGCATGTAAGCATAATCATACATCTCTGCCCTCAAATCTTGAACTGAATTCTGAAGTGAATCACTTGCAAAGCCATACTTTTCTGCACACTCCATCACTTTCTTCATCAATGTGTCATTTCTAGAGGTTGAGAATTTAGATGAAAGGTAAGAATTTGTGGCAGTTGCATTTGAAATCCCAACTTTAATCATAATAACTGCCAATCCCTTTGTGTCTGCTTTTTGGCCGGTGGAATCAGATTTCAGTGATGATATGCATAGATCATAGTACTTTGTGTTTTTGCAAGTCTTCTGGATCAAATCTGGGCTGCCATGTATTGGATTGAATGAAATGGTGAGGAAAAAAAAGGATGAAGAAACATGAAAATCCTATTATAGAGAGTTCTGTGGAATTAGATTCTGGGTTTTAGAAACAAGGTTGAGTTTTGGGGTGGGTAGATATGTGCTTTCTGGGAGCTATTGTGAAGCAATAGGAAGCAGATGTTTGAGTTCTTATACTACTACTTCCTCATAGATAGTATAATTTTAAGTTGGTTAACTAAAATACCGTTTTCCGTTACTCTTGTGATTGGTCCATATTATTGAGCTCTGAATCATATCGTAGTTAGTATACGATGGTAAACTAATATGATGTTTTTCATATTCAGAATCATTTACACAAGTCTATCTATAATCACTTCACTTGATTGTTAGATCTGACAAAGGTAGAGAACCAGCTAGTTTAACATACCACATAAATCTCATTAAATTCATTATTAGATCCATCGAAAAATCCTACATACTAAAATCCCACCAGGTTTTTGACCTCATTGCTTTGATATGTGAATAGGTAAATTGTTTTGTTGTTTTCTTCTTTTATTGTCTGGAAGGGTCGGTTAGGCAAGAAAGCCTCCATGAATTAGGCATCTTTGGAAGCTGGCAAGCAACCAAAATAGTGTCACGGGTCACACCTTGAAAAAAACTAAGAATTGGACCTTCTTTCCCTGTCACTTTGCGTTTGGAATATTTGTATTAGAACCAAAGTTTCCTTGGCAAACGTTTTCTTCGACAGACAGGATTTTGGGTCCTCAAAATTATTGGACTCTTGGAATTATTTGACAAATAAATGCACAATCCATCCACTGTTCACATTATGCCTCTCTTCTCTGCATGTTCCCATGTGAATAAATTAAACACCGAAGCACAAGTTGAAGCTTATTTGCGTTTGTGCCTCGAAAATGCTGTGATTGAAAGTTGAACTTATAAGATGCTTACTGATAATATCATTTGACAGATAACACGGAGGCAGTGCCAAGGAACTTTTGGCTTATAGACCTGAATGGGAGAACAGATAAGCAGTTAAGCACGTCAAGGTGTACCATACTGAAAGCTGGTGTTGGAGGTAACATTGGATATATATCAAGAAACTTGAATGATCTTGAAGTTCTTATATATTTCTCTACAAAACTGTAACTACAGCTGCCAATTCAACAAGCAGAATCAAGTAATATACAGACATCATGTTAAAAGATGGGGGAATTCAGGGTTGTGATACTAATACTAAAGTAAAAAGATGATACAGAAGGGTAATGGTTTCTTCAATGGTTTATGCTAGCTATTGGTGACTTTCGCATGTATACATGTCGCAGTTCATCTGGCTTCACATTCTTGAGCAGAGTTATCCAGACCCCAGGATGTGTTCCATAAAAAGGGATCAAATGGAGAAGAATTGATTTCTTGTATATTTTCCCCATGAAACTTGCGTCATCTCTGTGTATCCTTGGACCTGCAGATACATTCTGGGTACGGGTTCTGGTAAAAAGGTTCCTCTATCCTGTATCGTGCTCGGCCCTTGATCCCTGACAGGGCACCTCCTCTTTTTTCGCGGTGCACCATGCCTACAACACGCTAAGAGTTAGAAAAATGGTATAGTTCACTTGATATTATAATACATTACAATACATAAAATAAACCAACCCCCCCCCCCCAAAAAAAAAGGGGGAGAGAGAGAGAGAGATTAGCAATTTGGTTAGAGGTAAATTAGATTAAAGCTTTGAAAGTAAAGGTTTTATTTAGCTTTTACTTCTTTTTAAACTAAACCAAATATACTTGACCAGAAGTCCATTTGTTTCATTTCTGTTTTCTCCTATTTAGAGTAGGATAATGGGATGCTTCCACAGAAATTAAACAGATGCACAATAAAAATGAACATGCAGAAACAGCTATAAAACAAAAGGAGTGGAAAAACTATAAATTAGCAATTTGGTTAGAGGTAAATTAGATTAAAGCTTTGAAAGTAAAGGTTTTATTTAGCTTTTACTTCTTTTTAAACTAAACCAAATATACTTGACCAGAAGTCCATTTGTTTCATTTCTGTTTTCTCCTATTTAGAGTAGGATAATGGGATGCTTCCACAGAAATTAAACAGATGCACAATAAAAATGAACATGCAGAAACAGCTATAAAACAAAAGGAGTGGAAAAACTATAAATTAGCAATTTGGTTAGAGGTAAATTAGATTAAAGCTTTGAAAGTAAAGGTTTTATTTAGCTTTTACTTCTTTTTAAACTAAACCAGACCAGAAGTCCATTTGTTTCATTTCTGTTTTCTCCTATTTAGAGTAGGATAATGGCATGCTTCCACAGAAATTAAACAGATGCACAATAAAAATGAACATGCAGAAACAGCTATAAAACAAAAGGAGAGATTAGCAATTTGGTTAGAGGTAAATTAGATTAAAGCTTTGAAAGTAAAGGTTTTATTTAGCTTTTACTTCTTTTTAAACTAAACCAAATATACTTGACCAGAAGTCCATTTGTTTCATTTCTGTTTTCTCCTATTTAGAGTAGGATAATGGCATGCTTCCACAGAAATTAAACAGATGCACAATAAAAATGAACATGCAGAAACAGCTATAAAACAAAAGGAGTGGAAAAACTATAAATTAGCAATTTGGTTAGAGGTAAATTAGATTAAAGCTTTGAAAGTAAAGGTTTTATTTAGCTTTTACTTCTTTTTAAACTAAACCAGACCAGAAGTCCATTTGTTTCATTTCTGTTTTCTCCTATTTAGAGTAGGATAATGGCATGCTTCCACAGAAATTAAACAGATGCACAATAAAAATGAACATGCAGAAACAGCTATAAAACAAAAGGAGAGATTAGCAATTTGGTTAGAGGTAAATTAG
>CAVNYN010223003.1:0-15585 GCA_963692815.1 Nyctanthes arbor-tristis | reverse complement strand
CATGGCAGCCAGCTCCCTTTTTCCTTTAAGAGATCGAGGTCGGCTTGAATAAATGTGGGATTGATCCCTTCATCAAAGTGTTTGACTCTAAAGGTGGGGAGTTCCATCTCAACTGGGTTCACAGCTTCTATTCCATATGTGAGGCTAAATGGGGTTTCCCCTGTAGAGGACCTGGCTTTGGTGCAGTAAGACCACAGTACGGCAGGTAAGTCTTCTGCCCATCGACCTCTTAGTCTTTCCAACCTTGTCTTGAGTGTGTGCTTGATAACCTTGTTCACCGCTTTTACTTGTCCATTTGATTGGGGGTGGTTAGGTGTGGAGAAGTGTTTCTGGATTCTATGCCCCTCACAGAAGTTTGGAAGTGTTCGTTGTTGAACTGTCTCCCATTATCTGTGGCTATAGAATGTGGTACTCCGAAGCGGCACATGAGGGACTTCCACACGAAATCAGTTGTCTTTTGTTCTGTGACCTTGGCCAGGGGTTCTGCTTCGGCCCATTTCGTAAAATGGTCGACGACAACAATGGAAAAACAAACTCCGCCCTTCGCCCTCGGTAGTGGGCTGATCAGATCAATTCCCCATTTGGTGAAAGGCCACGGGCTCGTGACTAGCGTTAGGTCGGCATGTGGGTTTCTCGAGAGCAGTGCACATCTTTGACACCTGTCACAAATTTGAGAAAATCTAATCGCGTCCTTTTTCAAAGTTGGCCAATAATATCCCTGTCTGATCAGTTTGAAAGCGAGAGCTTGCCCCCCAGTGTGGTTTCCGCATGCCTCCTGGTGCACTTCTTCCAACGCACACTGCGCTTCTTATGGAGTCAAGCACTTCAGTAGTGGCATCAAAAAGTCTCGCTTGTACAACTATCCTTGTACTATTGTGAGCCGAGCCAACCTGATTCTGGTCCTATGAGCCTCGATTTAATCTGGCGGTAGGGTGCCCCCTCTGAGGTACTGGATTATGGGGGTCTTCCTATTTCTCGAGGACGGTTCTATAGGACTGATCAATTTGTTATGTGAGGACGGTGAGCTTAGCCGGGCTATAGGTACACATTTCAATGTATGGGCTCCCTCGCTGGTCGTCAGTCTGGCCAGGGCGTCTGCTTGAGAGTTTTCGCCACGTGATATTCGCGTCACCAGGGCCTGGTGAAATTTCGCCAGTTTGTCAAGGGAAACCTTGTTATAGGGTACCAGTGAATCTTCCTTGACCTCAAAAACCCCTAGTATTTGATTTACTACAAGTTGGGAGTCACTCATGGCTTCAACAACCCTGACTCCTATTGCTTGGGCCCATTTCTAGTCCCTCGATTAACACCTCATACTCGGCCTTATTGTTGGTGGCATGAAAGTCGAACTACAAGGCCTGGTAGTAATATTTAAGATCAGGGCTGATGAGGACAATTCCGGCGCCGGCCCGGTTTTCTGTTGACGAGCCGTCTACATATAATCTCCAAGGGCGGTCGTCTGTACTCTCTTCTTGTATGGGGGTATGAATTCGGCCACAAAGTCAGCTAAAGCTTGTCCTTTGATGGCTTGGCGTGGATAATACTGTATGTCATACTGTTCTAATTCAACCGCCCATTTCATCAACCTGCCGGACAGTTCAGGCCTATAGAGTACCTACTTTAGCGGACAGTTAGTCAATACTCTCACTGGGTGTTCTAGGAAATAAGGCCTGAGTTTTCTAGAGGCCATGATGAGCGAGAAAGCCAGTTTCTCCATGGGTGGGTATCGGAGTTCGGCATTATGGAGAGCTTGACTCACATAGTTCGGCTTATTACTGTTGGTGAAACCGCGAGGTACAAGTACAAAGTCTCTTCGGAAACGCGTTTTGACAAGAGTGGTGGTAAGGACAAGTGTTTCTTTATCTCTTGAAACGCGTTCTCACACTCGGTTGTTCATTCAAACTTGTTGGCCTTTTTGATGACCTCAAAGAAAGTTCGGCATTTGTCCGTGGCTCGTGATACAAATCGGCTCGCTGCTGGTTAAACTTTGGACCTCCTTTATAGTGGTTGGGGATTTCATCTGTAGGAGAGCTTGTATTTTGTCGGGGTTGGCCTTAATCCCCCGTTGGCTCACCATATATCCCAAAAATTTTCTAGAGGAAACACCAAAAGAGCACTTTTTGGGTTCAATTTCATCTTATACGCCCTAAGCAAGTGAAATGCTTCTTCCAGGTTTGCGAGATGGTCTAAGGCTCTCCTACTCTTCACCAGCATGTCATCCACATAAACTTCCATGGTTTTCCCAATCAATTCATAGAACATTTTATTAACCAGGCGTTAATATGTGGCGCCGGCATTTTTCAACCCGAACGGCATCATTCTGTAGCAATACAATCCTCTATCTTTGAAAAATGAGGTCAGTTCTTCGTCTTCGGGAGCCATGGGTATTTGATTGTACCCCGAGTATACATCCATGAAGGTCATTAGCTCGTGCCCAGCTATAGCATCTATCATTTGATTGATGTGGGGTAGGGGGAAGCAGTCCTTAGGGCATGCCCTGTTCAAGTAGATGAAGTCAATGCAGAGTCTCCATGACCCGTTTGCTTTAAGCACCAGTACCGGGTTTGCCACCCATTTGGGGTACAATGCTTCCCTTATGAACCCGTTGCTCAACAGCTTTGCAACCTCTCTTGCCAAGGCTTCTGACCTCTCAGGTCCCAACCTTCGACGCTTTTGGACAACAGGTTTAGCGCACGGGTTAACATTCAGATGGTGGCATGAAACGGCGGGGTCAATGCCTTCCATGTCCAAATGGATCCAGGCGAATACATCCAGATTAGCTTTCACAAAGTTCAACAATTCCCCCCCATTGGTTCTCCAAGGTCGCGACCAATCCAGACCTCTATTTCAGGTCGGTTCTCTACTATGCTGACAGTCTCCAGATCTCCCTCGAGACTGGGGGTTTTCCTCTTACTGCCGACGCGAGGGTCCGCGTCCAATGGCTGTTCACAGTTAAACAGACTCGGGGCTAAAGTATTGACTTGTGCAGGGCGAATCCCGTGGTCACATTCTCTGGCGATTCTTTGATCTCCGTTGATGGTTGTAGGTCCAAATGGCGTCAGAAATTTAAGGCAGAGGTAGTAGATTGAGACTGCGGCTTTGGTTTCCTGGAGGATAGGTCTCCCCAATATTGCGTTGTAATTTGAGGGGATGTTCACCACCATGAAATCAGTTTGAAAGCGCCTTCTTCTGGGGAAGATTCCCATCTCCACAATCAGCAGGATCTGTCCCAAGGGATGGATTGAGTTTCCCGTGAAGCCTTGAATGTTGCTGGTCGCAGGGGATAGCTGGCTCAACCGACCTCACATTAATGTAAATGCATCGAAGTATAGTACATTGGCAAAGCTTCCGGTATCGACCAATACTCGATGGACTTCAAATCCTTCGATATTCAACGATATGACCAGGGGATCGTCATGGGGTTGCAGTACGCCCCTCGCGTCTTCTTCTGAGAACAAAACGGATATCTCTGGTAGATCGGTCCTTTCAGGAACATTACAGGCCTGATAACTATTCCTCTCCTACCTCACGAGCTGGCGCCGTCGCCTACGTGATTGCAAGGCGTTTGAGTTAGTGTTAATCAGGGTGTGAATTTCTGCCCTTCCTCGGCTTTGGTTCAGCGTTGGGGCCAGTTTCAAGATTACTGGTGGTGTTTCCTTGCTACCGCGGTTAGGAAGTGCCACAAACTTTTTCAAATGGCCTTTCTCAATGAGCCGCTCCAACTCTCGTTTGAGATCGCGATAGTCATTAGTCTCATGGCCAATAGATCAGTGGTATCGGCTGTATTGGCCCTGGTCTAACTGAGATGGTTGAGTCCAGAAGGGTCTCGGTTCGGGTAAGATGTTTTCCCAAGCTATTTGTGTGAAAATCTCTTCCGGAGAGGCGGTCAAGGCTGTGAAAGTTTGTCATCCTTGGGTCATCTGTTTTTCCCATTCTACGTATCTGGGTTCCCTCTTTTTTCCAAAGTCATTGAAGGTTTTGAAAGTTCCTGGTGCAATTTTATCTCCCTTTTCTGCACTTGTGTCGGGGACCACTTTCGCATTAGCAGGTCGGCCTGTGGCGTCTTCAGCGCTAATATATCTCTCTGCCCTTTTTAAGAACTCGTGGTAGCTCTTAGGGCCGACCTCACGGACTGACCACCAGAATCGACTTTCATGTTGCAGTCCTGATAGGACGGCCATCAATAAAGTGTCATCCGTTACTTTCTCGGTTTCTAACACCTGCTTGTTAAAGCTGTCCAGCTATGATTTCAGAGTCTCGGTTGCCCCTTGCTTCACTGTCACCAGCTTTTCCTCTGGTGCCGTTCGGATTTTTGCTCCCATAAACTGTGACAAGAACTGTGACGACAGTTCATCCCAATTCCGATTTGAGTTTTGGGGGAGTTCCCTCAACGACTTAGCGGGGATATCCCCCAATGTGGTAGGGAAGGCCCTACACATTGCTGCTTCTCCAGCTCCCTGTAGTTCCATCCATGACATAAACTTGTCAAGATGGGAGTTGGGATCGGTTTCTCCAGTGTATGGCGGCATGTGGGACAACTTCAGCTTCGACAATGGAATTTGCAAAATGTGCACACTAAAGGGGGAAGGTCTGTGTTCCGAGTACACGCCTTGGGGAGACTCGGCGTACTTCCTCTCCAGCTCGGCGAGTCAGCGCCTCATCTCCAAGAGCTCGGTTTTGGTGCACTTGGGCGGGGGCATTAAATCGAAATCTTGGTATTGGGAAGTTTGGAACCTCTCATTCACCAAGCCGTTTGTCTTTTCTTCCGGGTCGAAAGGGGAAGGTCTTGTGGCCGACCTCGAGACTTCAGTCCTTTGGGGTTATGCGTCCACCTGCATTCCTGCCACAGAGCGTAGTCCGGCCTGCCCTGGAAGGGTGTGGGCTTTCGTCGACATGGCTTTGGTCAGGCTTCAGGGCGCCCGCTTTGGCGTCTTTTCCAGCATCTTCTCTACGCCCCCGTTGTTTGGATTGCACCTCCCTCGGGTCTGCTGTCCCGGGCCTTTGAGTTTGGTTTAGATGTTGTTGCTTGCGTTGCATGGTTTGAAGGATTTCATCAATTACAATTTGAGATACTGGTGGAGCTGGAATTGAACTGGGAATGGGGGCAGGTTCATTGGCTGGGAGAGGATCTTCATCTCTCATTGTTCGGGAGAGGGACTTGGCTGCATTTGAATGATTGTTGCTCATGGTGGCGTGTCTGTTAACCGGCCTTCCTTCTAGCGCCAAATTGTTAACAACAATTTTGGCTGGAACTAAACCGTTCCCTACAATTGAATGGTCCTTGATTATTCTTTTGTTTTCCTCTCTCTTTACAAGTGACTCGATACTTGTGGTATTGACAAAACTGTTCCAAAAAATCCCCCCTCTACTAACACGGTGGGGGGTTATTTATAGGGAGAAATGGCTAATTGGAGCACTTCAGGGCATGCCCTCCACGTGTCTGGTCTGAATGATAGGTGGCATCCACGTATGCCTAGTCACCACCTACGTATATAATTAGCATCGCTCGTCTCCACTAACTGGCTCAGCTCGGTTCCGATGGGTTTGGTATAAACATCTGACCGACCTGTTAGGTCGGTTCCCTCATTAACAATAATAATAATAATGAGATATTTAGTAGGGAAGTTTCACGGTAATTAAAATACTTCTATTATATCAGACTTATATTTATACTCCTACCTTACACGAATGTACAACTATAAATGTATTGTACCAAAACTCAAATCATTTCGCTGTCATGACATGTTCATATGACAAAATAAAAGGATGAAAAGTAAAGTTCAGGAAAAAGGCAAAAAAAAAAAAATTGATTCAAATGCAGATTGATGTACATGAATGATCAGCGCTATCAAAACTATTAGCTTGGCCCTGATCATGCTATCATGGACAAGGCCTTACAAACTTACACGAATCTTTTGAAATAGTCCAAAACAATAGGTTCCTAACAATAACTACAAGAAAAGGATGGAGTTTGGTGATAGAATTATTAACAGCAACAACGGAAAAATTGTCGAAACAATGCCTGGCTTGTGATTATAGCAATAGAAACATCATATGAACAACATTACATCCCATGAACTTTAAGAAACTATTTTCAAACATACTTGGTAACCTTTCAAAATATTCTAAAAATATATACTCGGTTTCTTTTTATTTTATTTATTATTTGTTATTCTTTTATACAACACCAAACGCGCATCCCACCTCCTGCCGTTGGCCAATCGTGGACCACTGTATTTTTTTGTCCCCTTTTTTGGCCATTTCTTTGTCTTTTTTTTTTTTCTCTTTTTCTTTCTTTTCTCTGTTTTCTTTTCTTTTTTAAATCTGTGTAACAATGTGCATTATTAATTAGTGTAACAAAGTAAATGTAATGTAATTTA
The DNA here is from genome assembly GCA_963692815.1 of Nyctanthes arbor-tristis. NCBI lineage: Eukaryota > Viridiplantae > Streptophyta > Magnoliopsida > Lamiales > Oleaceae > Nyctanthes > Nyctanthes arbor-tristis. Next base: position 9,205 of record CAVNYN010223003.1, on the reverse strand, counting down.
TTGTAACAACGTGTGTTTAAATTTAAAAATCCTTTAACACTCAATGCGACACGGTTTAATTCATGAAACAAGGATCTTTTTTTTTTTTGCTCTAGAAACAAAAGAAAAGATCCCTTCATTGGCTGGGAGAGGATCTTCATCTCTCATTGTTCGGGAGAGGGACTTGGCTGCATTTGAATGATTGTTGGTCATGGTGGCGTGTCTGTTAGCCGGCCCTCCTTCTAGCGCCAAATTGTTGACAACGATTTTGGTTGAAACTAAACCGTTCTCTACAATTGAATGGTCCTTGATTATTCTTTTTTTTCCCTCTCTCTTTACAAGTGACTCGATACTTGTGGTATTAACAAAACAATTCCAAAAAGTCCCCCCTCTACTAACATGGTGGGGGGGTTATTTATAGGGAGAAATGGCTAAGTGGAGCACTTCGGGACATGCCCTTTACGTGTCTGGTCTGAATGATAGGTAGCATCCACGTATGCCTAGTCACCACCTACGTGTATAATTAGCATCGCTCGTCTCCACTAACTGGCTCAGCTCAGTTCTGATGGGTTCGGTATAAACACCTGACCGACCTGTTAGGTCGGTTCCCTCATTAACAACAACAACAACAACAACAATAATAATAATAATAATGAGATATTTAGTAGGGAAGTTTCACGGAAATTAAAATAGTTCTATTATATCAGACTTATATTTATACTCCTACCTTACACGAATGTACAACTACAAATGTATTGTACCAAAACTCAAATCATTTCGCTGTCATGACATGTTCATATGACAAATTAAAAGGATGAAAAGTAAAGTTCCGGGAAAAAGCAAAAAAAAAAAAAAATTGATTCAAATGGAGATTGATGTACATGAATGATCAGCGCTATCAAAACTATTAGCTTGGCCCTGATCATGCTATCATGGACAAGGCCTTACAAACTTACACGAATCTTTTGAAATAGTCCAAAACAATTGGTTCCTAACAATAACTACAAGAAAAGGATGGAGTTTGGTGATAGAATTATTAACAGCAACAACGGAAAATTTGTCGAAACAATGCCTGGCTTGTGATTATAGCAATAGAAACATCATATGAACAACATTACATCCCATGAACTTTAAGAAACTATTTTGAAACATACTTGGTAACCTTTCAAAATATTCTAAAAATATATACTCGGTTTCTTTTTATTTTATTTATTATTTGTTATTCTTTTATACAACACCAAACGCGCACCCCACCTCCTGCCGTTGGCCAATCGTGGACCACTGTATTATTTTGTCCCCTTTTTTTGCCCTTTTCTTTGTCTTTTTTTTCTCTTTTTCTTTCTTTTCTCTGTTTTCTTTTCTTTTTTAAATCTGTGTAACAATGTACATTATTAATTAGTGTAACAAAGTAAATGTAATGTAATTTATTGTAACAATGTATGTTTAAATTTAAAAATCCTTTAACACTCGATGCGACACGGTTTAATTCATGAAACAAGGATCTTTTTTTTTCTCCTAGAAACAAAAGAAAAGATCCCTTTATTTAATTATTACAAAGGATTGTGGGGGAAGCTATGACAAACTCACTCAAATACTACTAAAAAATATCAGCCTTGGCTTATAATTTATTGTTTATTATGCATACATATTGCATTTTTTATTTTAGATTTCTCTGCAGTTGATTACTTAGCAAAGTAGACGACCATCAGCCTGGTAAAGTCTGCAACCCTTCTTCTTTGCTGAGCAACAGTTGGTGCAGTTTGGACGAAGCTTCTTTTGGCTATATAATGGGCAAATCATGTACCCAACTTCTTCGCAATGTGTTGGGCATTTTATCGGGTTTTTTGTTTTTCTTTTTGAGGGGGGAATTTTGGGTGTTAAGGGGGGAAATTTGGGTGTTGAGGGGGAAGGTTTGGGAATTATCCACTTAGGGATCGGGAATCGGGCCGCTACCACATCGCATTCCAAAAGAAAAATCCCTGCCATGTTAATGCAAACATCACTTGGGAATCATGGCTAAGAAAGGAAAGAAAAACTATTTATAACTGAAATATAATATTTGTTATATTGTCGAGTAAAGACCAACTCTAATAGATTATAACGACAACTAGCACAAAAAGTCTAATGCTGAGTAAGGACCGACTAGACTCATTGACACAACATAAGCAATAAGACGCTGGATTACTTGAGCATGCCGGAAGATATTTACAGAAAAGAAATAAAAATTTGTAGGTGGCACATTTTCTTTTGTTTTTTTATCACTTGCCTATTTTTCTCTCGTCTTTTTCACATATCCCTTTTAAAATCACAAATCCTACTTGGCACTTCTTTAATATTCTCAGTTGGCGCCCCAGTTCCTTCCATTAAAATAAGGGCAAATTGCGGCAAAGCCAGCGAGCTTTGCTTTCATTTACACTTTTTTAACCTTTAAGTGTAGACAAAATCAATTAGTGTATGGGGAAAAAGCTATTTTGGAGAGCGAATTAGGTTCCCCTTTTACCTTTTTTCCCCCATTTTGTCCTTCAAAAATATATATGTAATAAATTAAAGAAAATAATATTTTGTAAATAATTGAATAATAATTGTATGATTGGAGAAAAAAAAGCAATGGAAAAATAATATGTAAAAAAGAAAAAGCAATGGCAAAACCGTTTCTTCGGTTTTTTCACCCCCAAGTTTGGGTTTATATCCCCAACATTGGATAGCTTGGTCGGGAAAACCCCCCCAAATTTGGGTTTTCTTTCCCTGCATTGGGCGTGCTCTCATTACCAAAAATACATCATCATATACAATCCTTGAATTATATTCAAGAATGAAGATACTCCACCTAAATAGATGGGTCAATGAATTCGATGAATAACTGAAAATGCTTTCAAAGTGGCATCTTTTCGTCTTTCAAAATTGATATATTTAGCATTTTTCTTCAAATTTGGGTGTGAAAAAGCAAGACTTGCATCCTACTTACTAGAAATTTTATAGGAAATATTTTTTTACCATATAAAAATAAAGTTCAATCGTTACATACCACATATTAGGAGGAAAGTAAGGATGCCAACTTTGCTACTAGCCATACTGCTGCTTCCTTAGTTATGGCTGGACCAGGCCGCCTTTCTTTATTTATAGACCAATCGTATGATATTAAAATATTATTTTTTAGGCGAAGACTGTTTGAGGTGTTACATACATAAGTTATACATATACATATATATTTAAGGAGACATTTGGTTCGAACAAGCGTTAAGTAATGGTTAGATTCTCGTATTCCAGGCATAAAGTCATGGGTTTGAACTACATATGTGCCTCCCCTATATCCCCTTGTAAAAAAAAAATTAAAATAAAATAAAATAAATTTAAGGAGACATATTACTAGATAAGAATAAGTAACATGCTCAATTGCCGAATATCTAGAACCGGGGTATGTAGACTTTCAAACTAATTTATAACTCGCATATAAACAACTAATGCAGGATGGACAAGTTGGGTCGTGTTCTTTTCTAAAATTAAAAAAAAAAAATTTCCTTAAGTTTTTTAAAATTTTCTCTCCCCTTCTCTCTCTTTTTTAATTTAAAAAACTAAGGGTACATAGGCCATTCTAGGAGCATTTTGATAGTGTAATTGGACCATATGAAAGGTTGGGGACTGATGATGTTAGCCAAAAAAGAGAATGAGGAACCAACTAACATTGATAATGTGAAATTTACTTAAAACTTTATTGAAAAATGATTAATTAGGCTCACAATACGAAATCAAGTATCCTTATTTTGTAGCAATGAAGACCAAAGGTGAAATCAATGGTGATGTTAATTGATTACTTTTCAACATGATGCATGAATCTGGTGATAGTTTCATACTAGATGGTCCGGTTAGAAGTCTTAGTTGGTAGGTAAGATAAAATAATTAACAAGTGTAAATATAAAAATAAATCAAAGAATTATTTATTTACTCAACTTGTTAACTCTTGTAAGTTGCAATACAACTTATTAAGTCTCGTAATACAGCTGGCATAGATGATAACAACGACGAAGACTCCTCGAAACAAGAATATAAAAATAGAGTAATTAACAAGTGTGAATATAAAAATAAATCAGAGAATTATTTATTTACTCAACTTGTCAACTCTTGTAATACAACTGGTATATATATTAAACTGCTTGTGGACTAGGTTAATGCCCTGAATAAATTTCACATGTAAATGTCTCTTTGATTATGATATGGTAGGGAAGTTTCGAGAAAATTAAAATACTTATTATATTCATGGCCGACATTGAGATTTGGAAGGTTCTAAGCGACAGTCTAATTAAATGAGCCGGGAGTCCTTTTCTTTTTTGACGAAAAGAACTTCATTTATTCATAAATATCACCAATAAAAAGTGACGACAAAAAGGAAGAGATACAAAACTTCTTATATCTAGATGTGGAAGAAGAAATACAAAATTCAACTAAATACAATTTTAACGGTCTAAATTGAAACGATTAATCTTCATGTTGGAAAAATGAGCAAAAAAGACAAACATTTTAAACAATATCCACATAAATGTCCATTTTGATAAGTTTTAACATTGGATAATTTGTAAGACATTCAGTTTGCATTTTAATAAGTTTTAACATTGGTCAATTCGTAAGACATTTTAAACATTGGTCAATTCGTAAGACATTTTAATAAGTATCGACTTTTTGACGCTTTATGATGACTGGGGGCCCAAGGCGGCTACTTCTTCGTCAAACTTATACTCCCATCATATCAAAGTCCAAACCATTTCGCTGTTGACATGTTCAAATGACAAAATAAGAGGATGTAAAGTTCGGGGAAAATGAAAAAGAAAAAAAAGAAAAGATAAAGATACGGATTCATGTACATGAATGAGAGTTATTGACACTGTTAGCTTGGCCCTAGGGACATTTTATATTACTATTATAGTATTTAAAACGTGTGTCGCACATGATTTGTAACTTCTAATTTTGTAAACTAATAACTTTCATCTATACTAAGTGATATCGTTTTTTATTTCTATGAAACCTTTATATGACCTGATCTATTTTCATTTTTCAAATCTTTGACAAAATGAAAACTATTGTTCAACTCTTTGGGAACATGAAAAACCAAAAGCTCTGCCCTCCCATCCAAGGGAAGGAAAGGCAGAGACCTTTGGTTTCTTCTCCATTCAAGTACTGGGAGCCTCACAATCCCTAGCCAATAGGCTTATACTTATATATTGCATCTATTGTCGGATAAAAAATAATAATAAATAAAAAACTTAATTATGCATCTATTCTATCTTCCACCACCACCAATTTGACACGTTCAGCCACCTAAAGCCATCTATAGTAGTAGTAGTATTAGTAGTAGTAGTAGTTGTTGTAGTACGATTAATAACAACTTAATTCTCATATTACATTAGACATCATTTTATTCTTATACAGGTTATATAAAACCTAATTTCATAATATAGAAAAGAATCCTAATTAAGCTAAAATTCTATCAAATAAAAAGGAGGAAAAAGGAGGAATAATTACAATTAATGGAATAAAATAATAATAATAGGGGTTAATTTCACAAATCGTCTCTAACCTTTGAGTTAAGTATCAGCTGAGTCCCCAACCTTTCATAAATTAGTAGGAAAGGTCCTTTTGTCATTATTCCATTAACTTTCCATAAAAATAACCGTCGTATCCCTTAACTTTTTAATTTTTTAAAAAAAATGTTTAAAAATAACAAAAAAAAAAAAAGAAAAAGAAAACACCCTCCCCTCCCTAGAGTGGCAGTTGGAAATGGCAGCATTCAGCCGCTGGAATACTATCATTTCCGGCAGTAAATTTGGGGGATTCACACCCTTTTTTGACCACCAGAAACGGTATCTTTAGTTGCATTTTCTGGCAGCCAAAGTACTGCCAGAAATGGCCACACTTTGTTGCCGTTTCTGGAGGGTCCAAAGTGCTACCTTTGAAGCAATTATGGTGTATCAAGCAAAATTTGTAATATCAATATAATTAACCTTTGACCATTGGATCAATAGTAAAGAAAAGGCTTAGACAGTTTGGGGGTATGGTTGTGATTGTAATTTGTCCCTTTATAATTAAAGATATAAATTTTAACGGCAAGGAAAGAGCTAAAAACACCTGCATAGTCTAAACTTTACTAGACTAGATATCTCTTTTGCAGTTCAATAGCTCAATCAATTTGTAAATGCTTCAAGTCAGCAACATTGGCATTTAGCTATTCATTTACTAAAATACTTAAAGGGTACTCCATAATCGAGCAGCACATAAGTTAAATTACAAGGGTATTCAGACACGGATTGGGCCAATTGTTTAGATTTCAGGAGATCTCTAACCGACTACTGTATTTTTCGTAGTTCAGCTCTTATTTCCTGGAAGACAAAGAAGCAAACTACCGTTTCTCGTTCCATATATATTATATTCAAGAAGATTATCAGAGAATCAAATTATATTTTATTTTATTTAGGCGGCATTATTGTTAATTATTTTGCTTATTACACTTTTTTAACTATGTATCCGTTTAGTACTTAGTTTTGAACTATATAAAACAAATAAAATAAAATTCACTTCTCTTCTTTAATCTTATATGTCCAATATATATATATATATATATATCAAACTGTGGGCCGCCGAGCCTCCAACAGTGCATTAGATGTATATACTTGATCAGACAGCCACCGTGCCCCCAACACTCACGAAAGGTACATTGTCCCGAGCAGTATATCTACTCAGACGTCTATACAAGTGGTGCATTACATGGGGACCTCACACAAATCGTCCATTGTGTCACTAATGCACAAATCGCCACACCATGACATGTTCCGCACATATGCTAATTATTCACATGCTTAACATATACATTCATGGCGTGTTACATAACATGCACGATATAATAATATTAATCTATTAATGTATAAGAGTAAACACACGTGCATCGTTCATGTATCGCACGTAAGAAGCATATACCGATCTACAAAGTAAGTTTTGTACTATAAGTGGAGTTATCATATTTACCTCTCAAGTTGATTCAACGCTTTGTTCTTACATCACATAAATAATTACTAAACTACAGGAAGACCTGGGAAAATACTTTGTTAGCCAGGTAAATTACTTGGCTGACGAGGTAATTATTAACTTGGCCACCCATGCATGTTACATGACTACCCAAGTTATTACCTAGCAGGCTAGGTGGTGCAAGGTGGCTGGCCATGTGATTTTACTACCATAAATAAAATTTTAGGGCATTACATCATGACTGTGAACAATCACTACTACCATAAATCGACAACAAATAAATCAAGTCTTTAGAGTGTTTTTTATTGACCAACATTGCAGTTGCAGAAATCATACAGAAGGGGCGTGGAAAATATCAAGTAACAAATTAGAAAGCAGTAGTCGAGGGATATGTATGGATATTAAAAAGGAAATTTGTCGGTCAATTATCCGTAAAAATTAGGAACTCAAAATACAAAGCTATCAAAGTGAAGATAATCATGGAAGAAATGGACTCTATGGGGAATAATAATCTCTGAATTGGTGGAAAAGATTTGGTTTGGGAAATTATGTCTGATTCGAAATGGTTGTAAGTGTTTTAGCGGGTGAAGATGGGAATGAACTCCAATTGAAAGAAGGAATGTGCAGTGGGTCAGGTCAAAAAAAATGCTAATCCTAACAAAGTGTCAAATTATGTATATATATATATATATATATAGGCGGTCAATTTTATTTTGCCCACACATACATGTTATTATACATGTGCATAACACATGGCACACATCTAGGCTATAAGTGTTGGATGCTTGTAGTCTAGATGTTTGACACATATACACGCATATATAATAATATGCATGCGTGTAGGCAAAATAAAATCTTTGATATATACACACATAGATATACATACATGTATATTCATTACAAAATTTTCTAACTCAAACATTTTTAATCTCATGAAATACAGGAGTGAAAATCTATAATCACACTACAAGACGTTTATATATAGAATAATGATATTTGTCGTCATTTTCTTATTTTCGGTTGTTGAATAATAAATCTTCCGATGTATTATGTATCTCTACTCATCCTCTAATCATATATAAGCATATGATTGTTTGCCTCTATTTTGTAAAGGATTATCTGAACAATGACCTACAAATAGTATTTTCGATGCATGTAGTGATGCCATTAAAATTACAATTTAGTCTCCAATCTAGATAAATAGTATCATTCTTACACATATAACCAATATACAGAAAAAGAACAAAAATTAAAATTAAATTAAAGTGTGGCGCCCTTTTACTTTGATCGTTCACTCCACTGCCAATTCCCGAAACTAATCTTCAATTGATACTCATTTTCGAATATATTTATTTTACTTTTTTTATTTTTTATTTTATTTTATTTTATTATTTTTTTTTGAAGGGCATGTAAATTCATATTAAGGGTGGCTTAGATAGTTGGGTCTAAAATTAACAGTCACATCAAATCTAGACATATGATCTTCAAAATAGCAAAAATACACACAAAAACTTTCAAAAATACGTGGGTGTTGATATGAGAGTAAAATAAATGGAAAATTTAAACAAAAATAAAAAATAAACAGATCTCCCAAATCACACTCACGACAGTCCCAAAAACTGTTATGGTTGAGTATCTCTCCAGATTGCATGAGATATTGCTGTTGTGATTCAAATAAGATAGAATCCCATTCTTGGTAATACCAAACAGTGTATATATACAGCTATTAAGATACACTCAGAATTTCTAATTCTGAGTAACTAAATCAACGTTGAATCAAGGGAATCATAAATATTATTCTTCAACCCAGGGTACGTTCCATTCCCAGCATTCGATAAAGCTCTTTGTTTTAGAAACTTCTGATTTAATTATACAGACAGTGGTTTAATTTTTGTAGATGAAGGTAAACAAAATTTTCTTAAATGCACTGACGCATTTTTTCCCCTATGATTTGCCTGCCGTTACTGATTTTGTCTACTGTTGCTATAAAAATGAATTGATTTATTTATATAGATAGTAGTTAAATAAGCCATTAAGTAATGTATTTCTATTTTCAAACTTCAATGCTTGTCTGCCATTTTTTTCTTGTTTGTTTCGTCCTTTGTGTTTGTTTCTGAGTAATGATTAAGTAATGTATTTCTATTTTGTAAACTTCAATGTTTTGTCTGTCTCTCTTCATTTTTTGTTTTTTTTTTTTTTGTTTTTTTTTTTTTTT
>CAVNYN010222995.1:0-48813 GCA_963692815.1 Nyctanthes arbor-tristis | reverse complement strand
CCCCCCACCCCCCCCCCCCCACACCCAAAAAAAAAAAAAAAACACATCATAGCGAGTAATGGCTCTTTAAGAAGTAAAATGGTTATCTAATAGAACACTTCAATACTACTGCCTATACGTAAGTAAACCATCAAAAGAGAGTTGCCGGGGTCAGTAAGCTGGGAATCCGGAGGATGGAGGTGAGGGTGCACTGAAGAAGAAGATAGAAGAGAGAGAAATTGGTAGAGTAAAAAAATTAATAAATTATTTTTGGATAACTTGACTGTTAGATATGATATGTTGGAGATAGAACTGTTCCTAACATTCTACAGGTCCTAAGCAAATTTTATATCATGGCCTCTTACAATATATAATATTGAAATTGTTGTAAATAATTATTATATTTAGTTAATGATTATTGTACCCCTGAAACCTTAGACTTACACTTATAAATAAATTGCTCTAGTTCTCATAATAATATACAATTCATGAATTTTCTCTTCATTTTCTCTTTTTTTCTTCTAATTTATAACACGTTATCGGTACGATAACTCTAAATCTTTTTCTTTTTTTTAGCACAATATGAAAGCTTTACTCTTTCATTCATGGCTTCCGCTAGGCAGTTTGGTATCAATTTATGTTAACATTGATGGTTTTTTTTTCCTCCAAAAAATAATAGTAATAATAATAACGTTGAATATTGGTCAAAACAAAAAGATGCAATCCAGTATATTGTTATATGTCAAGACCATCAGTTTAGTCATTTGAAAATATATATCATGTCAATAAAATATCAATAGGTATTTATGTGGAAGTATCATTAAATATGTGGTGGTACAATTGAAATATAATATTGTGTTCAATTGACGATATATAAAAATATCATAAATATGACATAATCCCCGAAAGATTTGATATGTACGAAACATATAAAGAACTGAAAGTTCTTGTATAGATTGCCAATATAGATAAGAAAGATACGCGTTGTATTTTCTCCTTGATTGATGTTTTATTCCACTGGGTTTTTTCATGTAACGTTTTAATGAGACATATTCTTTGTGTAATAAATATCTGTAACATATACCCTCAGTGTAAAACTTCTGAAGAGTTGATCTCTCTACCTGAAGCAAAATATATTTCAAATTATTGAAGATATTGGAGAGATATGGAAAGTTAAACACGAAAATCATTGTCGGCTGAAATCAGGGGAGCAACTGTACTCTTTTTTCTTCGATAAGTTTTTGTCCCACTGAGTTTTTTTGACAAGGTTTTAAGAGGCAACATTTAGACACTCCAAAGTTGATAAGAATTAATTGTATTCTTTTTTCTTAGTTTGGTAGATTTTTCCCACTAAATTTTTCCTAAACTTGGTTTTTGATAAAATAACTGTTTTATAGAATAGTCATTCAAGGGAGAGTGTTATAAATAATTATTATATTTAGTGAATAACTATTATACCTCTGAAACCTTAGACTTGCATCTATAAATAAATTGCTCTGGTTCTCATAATGATATACAATTCAAGAGTTTTCTTTCTTACTTTTCTCTCTATTTTCTATTCTTTTCTTCTAGTTTATAACATAAATTACATATAAAGAATGTCATATGCTTATTCATTTTTTGGAATAAAACCATTAAATAAATTATGCTGAAATTACATACATAGATTTAAAATCATTAAAGATGTTATATCTAATGAATATCAAATGTTTATTCAACTTTTGGGGTTCTTAGGTGGGTTTGTCTAGGAGGTCTAACCTCAAACACGCTATTGGATTTTGAAATTGAATAGTGAATCTCATAGTGTCTACTCCACCTGAGCTTCATGCCGCCTTCATCTCGTCTTGACATCCTTCAGTAAGAGACTCATTTTTAAATGACAGCGCCCATTTTCTTATGTGGCAATAACTTTTAATTGGTTGTCTGTATAGTTGCATTACAGATGCTCTAAGCAGACAAGGAAGTGATTTCCTTTTCTCTCCTTTTTTGTTGTATGTGTTTTGGAAGGATTATGATTTAGCTTTCTTGAAGTTTTCATGATTTATTTATTTATTGTGGAGTTTAAAGTTGTTTTAAATGGTGAATTGTTTATTTATTTACTATTACTGTTATTTTTTTAAACAAAAGTTTCTTTGTTTGTTTAGTGGAGGTAATGCAAATTTTTTATGTTACACAATATCGATAAAACACACGTGTACGGATGTTAATATACAATTAAAAAAATATATCACTTATTAACAGACATAAAATAATTTATTGAGAACTTAAGTGCTATCGAAATAAAATATTGGTCAAGATGGACAATGCCTCTTAACAATTGAGGAGCAAGCTACCGAACACTAGAAGTTGGAAACAAAGAACAAAATGTAGATAATGTGTAAAATACTTTTCATCTCTATTTTATTAGCATTGTTATGGTGATGATATCATGAACCCAACCTCAATACATAAAAGAAAAGGTTTTCCAAAAAAAGGGCAAATAAATAAAATGTTTAGGGAAAAAAAAAAGATGTTTAATTCTCATTATGATATTGACGTTATGAAGATCTTGTACGTCTTATAAATTATTGGCCATAATTTAGCAGTTGTCAGATTTAATAGTTGTGAAAGTTATAGAAATTTATTTAATTATAACTAGTTAAACCACCAGTGTAACAGAAAAACTTACTAAAATATATTATTAGATGGTTAAACATAAATCTGTAATATTTACATCCCTGTATAAAATATAAAAACATAAGTATATATTAAATAAATCAATAAGCTCAATAAACTTAATAATCATAAAGTTCAAGATCGTCTAAAATAACTTCAAATCGTCTCTCTCAGCGAGATAAATCACTTGTGTCACCGGCATTATTATTAATAATTGAACGTTGAGAGGGAGGCCAAAAAAATAGAAAGAAAAGTGGTGTGTCACCGGCATTATTATTAATAATTGAACGTTGAGAGGGAGGCCAAAAAACTGGAAAGAAAAGTGGCGTTGCCCGGACTCGAACCGGAGACCTTCAGTGTGTTAGACTGACGTGATAACCAACTACACCACGACACCCATGCGAGGCCAAATGCTTATGGTTTTATATAACGGTAATTCTTCCACCCGTAAACCCCAAACACCCCAAAAAAAAAAAACCACAAAAAGGTGAAAAAAGAAACAAAGGAAAGCTGAAAATTAAACGGTTAGTTGATGAATTTAGTTTTATTTTTATTCATTTTCCTTTCTTTAGTATCTATGGTGGATCAAATTCATCTCGATATAATATTGAACATATATTGCTCATTGTTTTTAATTAGTATACTAGTAATAAGAACGTGTCATGCACATGTTATGTAAATGATGAAGGGTAATTATAAGTGCAAAATTATACCTTTTATTATGTTTGAAATTATTCTTTAATTTTAACTCAAACTTTGTTTGCAAACCAAAAAAAAAAAAAACACACACACACACACTCACTCAAACTTTGAATTTCAACACATGAGATGTAAAACTAATATATAAAATTTAAAGTAAATTACAAAGAGAATCTGAAAGGGAAAAAATGAATTCTGTATTTGATAAGAACAAAACTTTACAACTAACCCATCTAACTTTATACAGTAACCGAACGTAACAAACTAATTAATTTTGTTAGGACTAATATGTACAGAAACTAAAGTTCAAGGACTAATATGCAAACAGTATAAAGTGATCTTTAATATTTATTATACTTTGGATGTATGAAAAGGGGAAAAGCTTTGTGCTAGAAAATTTTAGTATTTGAAGTTATTTTCACGGTTGTTTGTTTTTTGGCAATAATGCCTAGATTGTTAAATCAAAATAATAAAAGTTTATAAACTCTTTTAGCGTTTGAAAACTCGTTTATTCAATAATGATGACTATTTTATGGATCTTGATCCTTCGAATATATGGAAGAATTTGGAAATTATGGGAAAACCAATGGTTGTAATTGGGAGAAGTGTGCTTATTATCATATAAAGTGTATTAATCAATTAATCTCCCGTGAAAAATGATCTCAATTGCAGTATTTGGTAACAACAGAGATGGATACCGAGGTTAAAAAAATGGATAATAATGTTGTAATTTTATATTTTATATATATTTTTAAGCTAGTAGTACCATATAAGAATAAGTTGAGTTTCTTTTTCTTGTATATATATATAAAACAAAAGAGATTGTAGGGGATCGAGAATCAAACCCTTAATCAAAGATTTAGGACCTAATTAGAATTAGAATGTCATTAAATCATATGAGTCTTGACAGTTAGTTTTTAGTTTTTATAAAGATATATTTTGTTATTTAAAAGTTTGTCTTCAAAGATGGAATGTGATTATGTTTTTATTAAAAAAAAATCGAAAATAATGTCAACTATCTTATATTATCTTTATTTTACACAATAAATAAAAAATAAATAAAGAATAAAATAAAATTTGTCGTTTTCATAGAAAAAATTGTTCGAAACAAGAATATAAAAATAATCATGAGTTTTTTTTTAAGTATGGATATTAATTATTTAATTTTAATTTAAAAACAAAAGAAAAACGAATAAAATAAACTAAACCGTGATACAATAGATTGAAAAGTTATAAACATATTTTGAATTCAAGCGAGTGAAGTATGATGGATTGGGATGTTGGTAGAAAATGTAAAATGTGAAAACGAAAACATTTGACCATAACTTTTGAGGACCACAACATCAAAGTTAGCTCATGTTACTTCATATATGTACATACATAATACGATAATTTCCACTTTGTTGAAAATTTAGAATCTTTCTTTGTCGTGCTCATTAGTTAGAAAACAGACAATTTTTTGCATTAATGATCAGTTGATTAATTATTAAGATTAATATTTAATACCCCTTTCAGAATAATATTAATAATAATATTCACATATTAATTCTATTGAAATCCCTAATTTTGATTCTTTGTTATATTTATATCCCTAGCTATTTTTCTTTGCGTTTTTCTTATCGACTTTCCATCAATAAGTAATATTTGTTTATTCTTAATACCTTTTTCATCTTAAAATTTTTATTAACTTGCTTTAAAATTTTGAAAAAAAAATGTATATAATTGTAGCTTCTAAATTTTTAGTTTGTCACTTATTCATATCTAATAATATCTAGCAACTATCTAAGTAAAAGTTTAGTGAGAAATGTCATTGAAAACGAAATATGTTAATTAATTGAAAATTATGAACAAAATTGTGAGGAAAAAGTTGGGCATTGAAATATAAAAATTAATAAGTAAAGATGAACTTGTGTTCAATAAAAATCAATATACGGTGTTGTTATCAAAAAGTGTGGTGTTACCATATTATAATAACCACCAATAAAAAAGATTAAAATTTAATACACAAGGGTATCCATCAATCCCCCGACCCTCACCCACTTAAAAAAAAAGGGCAAAAAAAAAAAAAAAAAGCGAAAGAAAGAAAAGAAAAAACAAGGGTAAATTAGGTTTTACATAAAAATATGGGGGTAAATTTGGAAATCAAAATATTTTTTCACATTAGTGACCGTGATTATAATGATAATGATATACAATAATGAAAAATTACTATGAAACTTGATGAAGCTCCGGCTAAGGAGGTTGATCAAGTATGTGGCAAGCGGAGCTTGATCAAGCTTTACAGCGGGACTTCTAATAAGTAATATCCAACATATATTACATTAGTAAAGAGAGAATAAAGTCTCTCCAGCATGTGAAATTAAATAGCAAGTTTTGAAGATTATGAGCTTGTTTGATTCTCATTATTTACCCAAATTACCATAATTTTACCTACTACTAACTTAACAACTACTCAATTACAACAACATATTTCATACCTTTGTACATTCCCAATACACATTTTACATTTCTCCTCATTATAGTTTCCCCACATTTGGACAACTGGTCATATGTACCCGTTGTGGTTGTCCTTGTATCATCTCCCCCCATGAATTGGTAAAATAATTTGATCCCTCATGCTATATCGTATCGAATACCTATTCTATTATCCTCACCATTTGAAAAAGTTTTCATTTCCACAGAAAGAAGGGATTCCATCTCTTCTATATTCAGTTTGGTTTGCGCCCACACGTGTTTCCCTGCTAGTCGAAGACCTTCGAGTTCTATAGCCACTTCTTTCATACTAGGCCTATCGTCTCCTCTCACGTATAAACACCTTTTCGCTAACGTTGCAACTAATACTAGTTGTTCTGCATTTCCTTCACGTACGACATGTTTTCAGGAACTTCCTGTTTTAATGCTAAAAGAAAATAGCTGGCTAAATTTCTCTCTTCTTTTGGTCTTTCATAGCCCCAATGCCCCTTTTCCCGTTAAAAGCTCCACAAGTACTACTCCGAAACTATAGACATCGCTTTTCTCAGTCAATTGGTTCGTTTGCATGTATTCAAGGTCCAAGTACCCAACTGTTCCTTGCACAATAGTAGATAATTGATAAGTTTCATCAACTAGAACCAATCTTGAAAGTTCCAAAATCTGAAACTTTTACTGTGAAATTAGTGCCTAAGAGAATATTTGCTGATTTGACATCTCTGTGTCTGATTGGCGGAGAAGCTGTGGAGTGTAAATAAGCAAGAACTCCAGCAGTTTCCGCAGCTATCGTTAAAGACTTGTCTCAAGAACGCGTACGTGTTTTTGTTTTATTATTTATGTGCTCGAAAAGGGTACTATTATTGATGAATTCAGAGACTAGTAGAGGGACTTGTGTCTTTAAACAACTCCCAAGGAGCCTAACAACATTCTTGTGGTTGATTTGAGAAAGAACAATCACCTCATTGATGAATTGCTCAACTTGGTTTGGATAAACTTGTTTTGACTTCTTGATGGCAACGATTTTATTATCTGGTAAGAAGCTTTTGTATACAGTGCCATAGCCTCCTTGACCGATAATCCTACTTTCATGGAAGTTGTTTGTTGCCTTCTTGAGCTCTGCAGAAGTGAATATTTTTGCCCTACTTGTTGACTTGTCTTTTCTGATGAGTTGTTCTTGCAAGAATAATCCACCATTTTGGAGAAAGAATTTCTACTTCATTGCGATCATCTTTCATCTACAATTCCAAGTATAGCAAACAAGCAGCAAGCAGCAGAAAACTGACTTCTTATGAAAATGTCATAGGGCATAATGAATAGATGTTAATTAGTCCCTATTCCCATTGTTTTCATAAAGCAAATATGCTAGCTGGAAACTATCTCATTAGTTGATGGTCTTTAAAGAACACACTAACCTGCAACAAAGTTTGAAAATGAGTGATTATTCACCATTAATGCACCCTAAAATCCATCTTTTTCCCATTACCGTGTTTAACTTTTTGGACAAACACACCTATAACTCCCAGGTTTGTTCAAACATTTCATCACACAGCTGTCGAGATTTGGATTTTGACATTCATCAATATCTGCACGACAAATTATAAGAAAGAAATTAAAGTTAAAATCTTGTTCATTACCTTGGAAAAAAATACCAGACCATTCATTAGCTAAGTAGATATATCAAAATTGGAAAAATTGAATACGGCTGCACCTCTACATATCCACCATTGAGGTATGGATTTCCTTCATAACCCTCATCGCAAGAACTTGGAATTAGCACTTTTACATGCATAACTTATCAGAAATGTTATTTCGAGACTCTGTGCAATTCCCTTCTCTAACTGCCCAGTCGAGCACCATAGGAAGCTGCCCGCTCTACATTCTTCAGGATAATCGTAGAAAACCTGAAAGTACCTTTCCTCTTGCAAGAAAATCATAGCTGCAATTATTGAAGTCGCTAACATTTGTGAGAAATTAATAAAGCTTCTCAGTTCCATCTCAACTTTCCAAGCCGGATAGACATCTAGCATGCAGCCGCCTAAACAGAGCAGGAGCCATCAACCGGATCATCCTTGCTGTCACTGGTGGAACCACAAGTTGAAGAATGTATATACCAGATTCCAATAACAAACAAGTACATAAACTTTGGAAAGTCTTGGTCATTTTTAATATGGATGTAAAAAGTCCACGATTAGGTTTTTTAATGCTATCTTCAAGCTTGTTGCCATATTGATTTTAACCAATTATGTTTTCTTTGCAAGCCTGAGTTTGAATATAATAAAGCTTGATCTACAAAATATCACTTGAAAGGGTCGGATTAGAGTAAAACTTCCATCAATGTCACAGGCAATTGGTTATTACAACAACTAATTAATCAAAGAAGGAAAATAAATTAACTATAGGTCGAGATATATTGTTGTTCGTGTTGGTATCCAAGCTGAAGGGGTAAACAGTTGACAGAATCAACATCAAAAGGTTATGGGAAAAAGGAAGAGCCAATCCCGAGCGCCAGTCAAACTAACCCATTAAGAAGGCTTCCAAAACAAAGTCTCTTATCGGTCCTGTTCTAACATCAGTCAATTGATGCTATAAGGTGCCAACTGCTGACAAAGACGTAGGACCATAAATCACCATCACCACTCAAGAACTAGCCAATACAAACCCTTTCAGAACCGCCCAGCCCACGGGCCCTAATGTCAATCGGTTGGTATCAAGTGCCAACTACTAATATGAATGTGCAACAATTCTAGAATTTGACAATGAGAAGGATGACTAAGACTAAAAGCGAATTTGGAGCCTAGAATTTTGAAGTTTCCAAGGATAGATTCATCCTCCGGGACAATTGTAGCATATGGTTCTAAAAATTTTGCAATTTTGATTTCCATAAAAAAGAAAAGTATATACAAAAAAGGAACTGCAACTTTAGAACGATCGGCATCGATTTGATATAATTCATACTTGGCCATCCTAAAAGCATGGGATCCAACTTTTAATTTTGACGACTATGCTGTTCGTGATTTCACTTTTCTCAACAACGGAATCAAAATATCGACATCCAATATTTTTTGTTTTCAAATGTGTAATGAACTCCTAAAGTTAAATTAATAGTGTATCAGTACTGAACAAATTTAGTTCTTTTGCCTTTCATGGTTGAAAATTAAGGAATTCATTGCGTGTTAATCTTTTATTGGTGTTCAACTGTTCATTATACGTATATAGAGTTCATTCACGAGCCGAAGTTTATAAATTATAATTATAAAAGTAGAAGAGTAATGTTCGTGTAAAATGCGTGTTGAAATCCGCAAGTGTATGGGTCGAACAAGTAATACAGTAGACAATGTGTCTGAGTTATCGTTCCCACGAGGATCGGATTGACTACCGAAATTATCAGTTCCAATTTTATTTGAATGATCAAATCGTTTGTGTTTGAGAAAAGAGAATGAATGAATAAACAAGTAAATAAAATTAAGAAAATAAAGTATATACAAAGATATAGAGGGAAATATATGATAGATATGTGTTAGGACTCACGACTTCACTATAATTGGACCACCTAGTCTAGCCACAACTAATCCATGTTACCGATCGAATTTCACGAAATTAACTAACTACTGCTCTCGAAGCTAGTTAATCATACAAAATTAGGCCCCTTCACCTATCTCTAAGTGAGTGCGTTAACAACCTTTTTAAGCGCATTAATCAACAAGAGATTTATGTAAGCCTCTGCGAAGTTCGCCCTAAGTGATCGCACTGACCACAAGCAAATATCTTTGTCTTGTCTAAATTAATGATTCTTGTTATATAAACTAACTTAAATATTCCTCTCTCGAGTTCAACAAAAATCAATAGATTCATTCAGCCATTGGCCACATAGATGAAGGCAAAACAATATACTAATAAGAATTTAACATAAGAATCAATTGCATAAATTCAACATGAACAACATGACTATGGTCTCAACTAGATTACATCGTTCGTCCCAACTTAGAATCAATTACACATCAAGAATGAAAATCACAAATAAATAAAGCACATAACCCGGGTAATTAGCTCTTGAATAAGACGAAGAACTTTTGCACCAAGCTTTTTCTTATTGAATCTCGAACTTAATTCCCAAGCCTCCAAAGTTTTGTGTTTTTCCTTCCCTTCTCTATGGTGTTTTATGTATTGTGTTTCGTCCCCAATAATACTGGGTTCAACATCTTTTTATAAGGTCCATGAAAACCTAAGAAAATGCTAAAAATCGTGCACCAATTTTGCCATAAAAAGAATCCCAGTTAAAATAGGAAAACGCAAAAAATTCACGAAAGATGACCGTGCGGCCGCACAGGGGAAAAGCTGCAGCCGCATGGTGAATTATGCAGATCGGAAGAGCACACGTCTGCGGCCGCATGGTCCTTCCATGTGGTCGTATGGTTCATGCTGGTTTTTTACTTTTGTCTCTTCAACTTCCCATTGGCTCTTTTTGGTCCCCAAACTTCATAATTCGTCTAAAATTGATTCAAATTCATTCATCTTGATTTCTTTTTGGATTTTAATCTACAATCCACCAAATTAAACATAAATAGGAATTTCTACACGTATTATCATACAATTAACAACACATTTAGGGGATTTAAACATTACAATTAACTACCTATCAAATTCCCCCACACTTAGACTATTGTTTATCCCCGAACAACGAACAAAGCAACAACACAGAATAATGACAAAATACTTCAACATTTATTACACATGAGGCAACAACTCACAATTCTCATTTTTTAATCAATTCAGAGTACGTCTGCTTAATAAAAAGTCTCCAAAGTAATGCATGAGAATTTTTTTCTTCTTTCACAAGTGCAGATCACCCTTCGAAACTCATAAAATGTCATGAATAAGTGCTCTCAAGCAACTATTAGAATCATCAAACAAAGCTTTTACCTGAAATAACATAAATTGAATAGGCTGACCATCACAGATAAATTCACTCTTCACTCAAGTGTTAAAAGGCTAAGTGTTTATTCTCAAAATTTTATCTGCAGGAGAGTTCTACCAAAGGCTTGCAAGATTTCTCATTCTCCACCACTCAGGTGTACAAGTATGACACAAATTATAAGGTTTTTTAAGTGTTGTAATTGAGCTAAGGGTTAAGGTGGGAAAAATTTAGGAAGTGAGGCTCATAAACCATTGAAACTAGTGTAACACAAATTCATCATCTTTGAGAACATATTTCAAGTTAAACCACTACTCTTTTCATCATTTCAAAACTTCTAGCATCACTTATACGATAAGAACGTCTCCCCAATTTTAAAAGGAAACCCAAGCCTTTATTTCAAGAAGAAACAATCCTTTATTTCAACCCCCTTTTTTTCACAAAATTTCTTTTTTTTTATTTTCTTCTTTTTGTTTTACATCGCCATTTTTTTCTTTTACATTAATTTGTTTTGCACAAATCATTTTGGTTTTTTTTTTCAACTATTTCCTTTTTTTTTCACACATCAAACTACACCAGCCCAGATATTATGAATTCAACTCATACCCTCGTCAATAACAAATACTCCATTCTTACACTTATTTCTTATCCACCCCCAAGCAATAAAATTAATCATCAATCCACTAGTCCATTGGCTAGGAAAAGATATATATTGTTTTTTGCTCAAGACTAGCATCAAGGGGTGTAAAGAAAAAAAAGGCAATTAAGCTCAAAAGGGGTTATGCAAAAGAGAATTAATTGATAAGGTATGCTCTTTGGCTGAAGTGGTTAATCAAGAAAGAGTGCCTTAATCATTTTTATGTAATGCATGTAGTAATGCAGTCTCAAAGAGAAATAAAATAAGTTCTAGAAATATAAACCCGTGCAAGAATATCACACATGAACAAAGATAGTGAGACTAATAAAGATGTATCAGTCTAAGGCTCAAAAATCTCACTGGGTTAAATTTGTCAACCTAATCCAATCATAACCAATTCCAGGCGAAGCGAATAAATAGAAGGTGCGAGTTCACTAATTCAATTGTTTTATGAATCTCTCTTGGTCAACAGAACAAATCATTTTTTCTCCTTTAGCATTGCCTAAGATTCTAATTCTAGCAAAGCTAAACTCCAGTTAAATCCAGTATTTTAAGATCATGAGTTGCTTTCTCACAAGATCGGAAGAGCACACGACTCTTTTTTTAGACACAAAACATAACAAATATAAGAGAAAAATACTTTCTAATTGCACTTTTTTCTCTCTACTTAACACATAAACAACTAAACATAAAAACACAGCACTAGACAAACAATACGATCGAAACTACACAATTTAACTTACAATATGTATGTTTAAATTACAGACCAAGAGATAGTAGAAATATACATCAGCCAGATAAAGTGATTATCGTATAAACAACTCCCCCAACATTTAATTTCGACATTGTTCCCAATGTTGAACAAGAAGAGCACAAATAGGGAGTAAAGGGTTAAGAACTCCCTGAGGGTATGACTGATGGTGAGTCTAGATCGAGATCTGATGTGATAGATAGAGTACGGCCAGTGTGGCTAGTCTGTACTCCAACAATAGAGGAAGAGAATGTTAAAAGAATAGGACGACGATGATTCCTAGCAATAATAGAACATAATTAATTAAAATTAAAGGATAAACCAGATAAAGGAAACATGTCTTAATTTCTAAGGCAAGTCCGCAATGCAATAAAATAAAACAATGAGTTGTCTCCCATTCAGCGCTTCATTTATAGTCTAGAGCTTGACTATAAGGAATAATTTTCAAGGAACTCTGAATAGAGTTTTTGATGTTCTGCTTAGCTTGCCAAGATTGACTTTCTTTCCATCTCTAGGCTTTCCCTAAAAATTTACTCTGTTATTCTCATGTAAATATAAACAGGCATCTCCATTGATCTCAAATTGTACTATGAAAACTTCAACCTTCTCGTCAAGTGGGATCATAAAATCAATTTTCAAGCATATAAAATTAGAGGATTGCTTAACAAGTGCCCCATAATCAAAAATGATTTTTGGAGCTTGCTCTTCTAAGATCACTTCCTCATCCTTCTTATGTTTTTCTTTTATAGTGGAGGTTTCCGGCACTTTCTCTTTATGGAGGGTATTAGAATGGTTGATAACTTGAGAGATTCCATCTTGTTGTCCTTCACCATTCCCCAAAAATTCTACCTGCTCAGACCATTGTGAAGCTAAACGTACATATGGACAATAACTTAATTTATTATATTGACCACAAAATTTACACATTAGATAGTCGAAGGGCACTAGATATGCAACTGGACAATCACTTAGTGCATGATTTGCACAGCAATAATCACACACCACATCAGTTTCTATCATCTGACTCTCAAGTTTCTCCTCATATTCCTTCAATTGTGCTGGTAAACCATTCATCCATTCTTAATATGCTTTAATTGTTTTCATAGACAAACTAGCGTCTGAGCACCAGTCATAACTATCATTCATCCTGAAAAGAACAAGACAAACAAATCAAACAGAAAAATAAAATTTAAAGTAAAGCTCGAACTAATTGGTATCAATATCAATCTTGATCTCCGGCAACGGCGCCAAAAATTTGTTTGTGTAAAATGTGTGTTGAAATCCGCAAGTGTACGGGTTGAACAAGTAATACAGTAGACAATGTGTCCGAGTTATCGTTCCCACGATGATCGGATTGAGTACCGAAATTATCAGTTTCAACTTTATTTGAATGATCAAATCGTTTGTGTTTGAGAAAAGAGAATGAATAAACAAGTAAATAAAATTAAGAAAATAAAACATATACAAAGATGTAGAGGGAAATATATAATAGATATGTGTTAGGACTCACGACTTCACCATAATTGAACCACCTAGTCTAGCGACAACTAATTAATGTTACCGATCAAATCTCACGAAATTAACTAACTACTCATCTCGAAGCTAGTTAATCCTACAAAATTAGGCCCCTTCACCTATCTTTAAGTGAGTGCGTTAACAATCCTTTTAAGTATATTAGTCAACAAGAGATTCATGTAAGTCTCTCCGAAGTTCACCCTACGTGATCGCACCAACAACAAGTAAATCTCTTTGTTTTATCTAAATTAATGATTCTTATTGTATAAACTAACTTAAATATTCCTCTCTCGAGTTCAACAAAAGTCCATAGATTCATTCATCAATTGGCCACATAGATGAAGACAAAATAATACACCAATAAGAATTTAACATAAGAATCAATTGCATAAATTCAGTATGAACAACATGACTATGGTCTCAACTAGGTTACATCGTTTGTCCCAACTTAGAATCAATTACACATCATGAATGAAAAACACAAATAAATAAAGTGCGTAACTCGGGTAATTAGCTCTTAAATAAGACGAAAAACTCTTATACCAAGCTTCTCCTTATTGAATCTCGAACTTAATTCCCCAGTCTCCAAAGGTTTTGTGTTTTTCCTCCCCTTCTATATAGTGTTTTATGTATTATGTCCTCCCCTATAATACTGGGTTCAACATCCTTTTATAAGGTCAAAGAAAACCTAAGAAAAGGTTAAAAATCGTGCACCAGTTTTCCCATAAAAAGAATCCCAGTTAAAATAGGAAAACACAAAAAATTCGCGAAAGACTACTGTGCGGCCGCACAGAGGAAGAGCTGCGGCCGCATGGTCCTTCCATGCGGCTGCATGGTTCATGTTGGTCTTTTACTTTTGCCCCTTCAACTTCCCATTGGCTCTTTTTGGTCCCCAAACTTCATAATTTGTCTAAAATTGATCCAAATTCATCCATCTTGACTTTTTCTTGGATTTTAACCTACAATCCACCAAATTAAACATAAATATGAATTTCTACACATATTATCATACAATTAACAACACATTTAGGCGATTTAAACATCACAATTAACTACCTATCAAATTCCCCCACACTTAGACTGTTGTTCGTTCCCGAACAATGAAAAATTAATGAGAATCAAACAGCCACAAGAAAAAAAAAGTACTATCCAGTTCAGTTTAAACTATCACCATCACCATCACGATCATTCATTTTCAAGTGCTATTGCCTTTGTCATTTGAAAAGGATCTCATTTCTAGAGAAAGCAGGGATTCCATCTCTTCTATACTCGATTCATTTTGCGTGCACACATGTTTCCTTGATAGTTGCAACCCACCGAGTTCCATAGCCACTTCTTCCATACTGGAGAGATAATCTTGCCAAATGTATGACGAGAGATCACTTTTAAGATTTTGGTAGTAGACTTTTGTGAGGGTTTCTTATGTTGGGAGAGAGAATATAGAGGGAAAAAGTCAGGGATATAAATATAAAAAATAGCAAGTGTTAAGACATGTAATACAATTTAAATGTTGTGTCAATATAAAAAAGTGTAGTTTCAATATAACTATCCTATTAGAAGGGTAAATTTCACAAAAGGTTCTTAACTTTCGAAAAAATGTAGTAATTTTGTCCTAAACTTTTTTTCAACCTCTGGAGTCCCAAACTTTCCGAAAATTCTCATGAAAAGTCCTACAGATGAAATACTTTTATTTAATATGAGGGGTAAAAATGTCATTTTATTTTCCTGTTGTGGTCAAAATAGACTAATTCCCTATGTAGGGGCCTTTTATGAAATGAAAATTTGTGAAAGGCAAAAGATTGTGGAGGTTGAAAAAAAGTTAGGGGTGAAATTGCTAAGTTTTGCAAAGGTTAGGGACTTTTTGTGGAATTTAGCCATATGAGAAATGATGTTTTTATCATGAAGGGTATTTTTGAAGTTTTGAAATTCATTTTTGAGAAGTTAAATACACTGTACCGTCAAGCAACTCATACAAAAATTCTGGTCTTCTCCTGATGAAGCCCTCATTATTATTTTTATTTAACTGAAAAGAAGTTAGACTAACAAGTTTTTTCATTTAAAAGAATAGAAAATTAAGAACGGCTCGAATCGGTTGAAGCTGTCACCACCCCTAAGAAATCGTAAAATATTGATCCCTCATGCTATCATCATGCATTACCCTCGTCATTTCTAAAGGTTCTCATTTCCACATAAAGAAGGGATTCCATTTCTTCCATATTCGGTTCATTTTGCGCCCACGCATGTTTCCTTGATAGTTGCAATCCATTAAGTTCCGGGGCCACTTCTTTCATACTAGGCCTTTCATCTCCTCTCATGTACAAACACATTTTCGCAAGCGTTGCAACTGATACTAGTTGATCGGCGTTTCCTTCACATACAACATTACCATCAAGATTTTGAAATAAGTGACCTTTTTTTAGTGCTAAAAGAAAATAGCTCGCTAAATTTCTCTCTTCTTCAGGTCTTTCATAGCTCAATGCCTTTTTTCCCTTCAATAGCTCCACTAGCACTACTCCAAAGCTATAAAAATCACTTTTCTCAGTCAACATGTTTGTTTGCATGTATTCAGGATCCAAGTAGTCAAGTGTTCCTTGCACAATAGTAGATAATTGAGTTTGATCGATTGGGACCAATCTAGAAGCTCAAAAGTCTGCAACTTTTGCTGTGAAATTAGAGTCTAAGAGAATATTTGCTGATTTGACATCTCTATGAATGATTGGAGGAGAAGCCGCAGAATGCAAATAAGCAAGAACTCCAGCAGTTTCCGCAGCTATTGTTAACCGCTTGTTCCAATAAAGCATGTGTGCTTTTTCTTTATTATTTATGTGTTCAAATAGGGTACTATTGTTGACGAATTCGTAAACTCATAGAGGAACCTGTGTCTCCAAACAACAACCAAGGAGCCTGACGACATTCTTGTGGTTGATTTGGGAAAGAACAAAGATCGGTTGATAAATTGCTCAACTTGGTTTAGATCAACTTGTTTTGACTTCTTGATGGCAGCAATTCTATTATTATCTGATAAGATGCCTTTGTATACAGTGCCGTAGCCTCCTTGACCAATTATCCTACTCTGGTGGAAGTTGTTTGTTGCCTTCTTGAGATCGGCAGAAGTAAATATTTTTGTTGTATTTGTTGATTTGTCCTTTTTAATGAGTTGCTGTTGTAAGAATAATCCACCATTTTGGAGAAATAATTTTTGCTTCATCGCGATCAACTTTCTTCTCTTCAGTTCCAAGTATAGCCAACAAGCAAGAAGGAGGAGAATACTAACTCCAGAAGCAATACCTGTAATTAGTAGAATTGTCATGGGGGTAAATTAAATAGATTTTAGTCTTTGTTCCACTGTTCATAAAGCAAGTATGCTATAAACTATCTCAATTAATTAACGGTCTTTATCTTCAATAGGATAGTTGCATCATCCTTCATCGTGTGAACATCTATTGAGAAATAAACCCTCTATCATTAGACGACACTCTCCCATCCAATGGGGTGAAGCCAACTAATTGGGATCTAAGATTTCAAGAGACAATATCAAACTTTGAGATAGCCTCACCTCATTAAATGATTAGGATGGCTACGTACCTCGGTGAGACTTCTCTTCTTAGAACTTATTAGGAGGTCACACTCACACAACTTAGGACGATTCTCCAAAGACCTCCCACGAAAAAGGAAAAAATTTTTAATAAATGTCTATAAAAGATAGTACTAACCTGCAACAAGTTTTAAGAGAAGTGATTCGCCACGAATACAACCTTGTCCATCTTTTTTCCCATCACCATGGTAACCTTCGGGGCAAACACACTCATAACTCCCTAGTTTGTTCAAACATTTCTTCTCACCGTCATGGAGTCTCGGATTTTGACACTCATCAATATCTGCACAATAAAAATAATAACAAAAAGAGACAACAAATTAAGTTAAGATCTCCTTCATTTATGTTGTTCAAGACCTCGTAAGAGATGCTAAACAACTCAATTACGTACATCAAGAATTGGAAAAATAAATAGGGCTGTACCTTTACATCCATCATCTAGGTAAGGATTTCCTCATAACCCTCCTCGCAATAACAACGATACCCATAACCGTTATCTGGGTCGTAACACTCGGAATTAGCACTTTTACATGCATAAGTAGAAATGTTTTTTCGAGACTCTGTACAATTTCCATCTCCAACTGCCCAGTCAAGCACCATAGGAAGCCGCTCTAAGTTCCTCAGGCTGGAAAAACTATTTGCAGAAAAAGTGAAACTACTTTCCTCAACAACAAAACCATAGCTGCAATTATTGAAGTACCAAACATTTGAGAAATTATTAGAGCTATCCAATGTCACCAGAATTCTTAAGGCTTGTTTCGGGATAGACATCTGGCAACAGCCCAAACCAGTACACGAGCCATCCGCCAGATCATCCTTGAGGGAACAGGTGAATCTACATCCTATCTGGTAACGCCTGTTAGATTGGTCCTCTCGGCTGATAATCCGGAACCCAAATACAGAAGCATCAGTATCGCAACCGATGGCAATTAACTTATTGGCTGTATTATTAACCGTGAAGCCCATGGGAACCTGCGTCCAGGATTCATAATTCAGCACTCTGGTGCCATTTTGAGCATAACAGTCTTTTGCTATAAATTGCAAGACACGGATTTGGCCGTCGAGGGATATATTTATGATTTTCATGGGCGAGGAGTATACAAAGAACGGGATAGTGTCATTACAATTGACTAAGAATGTCTCACTGTAGGAACAGCTTTTTGTCATGCCGAAAGGGAAAGGAATACTTACATTTCCACAACGGTCAGCGCAATTTGGCTTCGCTATCAGGAAATTTACATGTGGGATAGAAGAACCTGAAATTGATGCTGAAATGAACATAAGCAGATGCAGATTTATCAGAATGAATTGGTTATGCAAAACCATGGCTGTTTTGGTATTGTATGCAATGCAATGCAGAAAGATAATTAGAAGTTTGAAGAATTTATAGAGCAGATTCCAAAGACTGGAAGGGCTTGCTGATTTTTAATCTTAACGTCAAAAGTCCACTATTAAGTGGGTGGAATATCAATTCCTGTAGGTTTTTAATGCCAATTTTAAGCTTGTTGCCAAATTGATTAATGTTTGCTCATGCAACTTGATATACAGAATATCACTGGAGTTCGGATATTTCATTTGAAAAGGTCAGATTAGAGTAGAACTTCCATCAATGTCACAAGCAATTGGTGATTACAATATTATAGAAAGAAAATAAATTATAAGTCGAGCTCAAGACCACGGTCAACCGATGACCGAATCAAAATGAAGCGGCTATAACCTAGAAGAAACAGGAAAAGCCAATCCAAAGCTCCACCTTTGGATCGGCTTGACCATAGATCGCCGGCACTACCCAAGAAGCTCCCATAAGGGAGTCTCCATTTTAACACCAACCGTCAATGTCATAAAACACCAAACGCTTACGTAGACGTAAACTCTAAAGGACCCAACAAGGAATGAATGGAAGACACGCACCAAATGCCCAGTGTCCACCAGCCTGAAATGCTTGCATCTGCCTTTTGGAGCCCAAAATTTTGATTTTCTAAGAAAAGATTCATCCAGTTTCATACAATTCTGAAATGATTCCAATATTTGGTTCTAAGAATGTACAAAGATGAGCTAAACAACAAAAGAAATGAATTTATTTATCTTGAAAATAACAAATTTATTATGAAATATCTATATGAATATTTCGTTGTGGAATACATTTAATCTGGATTTATTATAGTCAAAGAGGGTCCATTTTAGATGCAATTAGATTTATAATTCATGTATTCAGTAATTATATTGGATTTCAATCTTTTGACATTACCAAATGCCGCATCCGGATAACTCTCTGCAAATTGAACTACTTAGCAATACACAATCCCCAGAAAATCAATATAAACGAACCGCATGGCATCACAAAGAGATATTAGAAATTCAACTATAATAAAGCTGCAGATTCAATAACCTGAGAGCTAAAGTGAAAGGAGGATTTCATTTCATTGCCAATTTCATACTTGATTCACCAAAAGCATTTCCAGACCATCTAAATCAGCTAATCAAAATAAAAACACTACACTTACATCAAAAACCATATCTAACCCCAGAAATTAACCTCCAAAACCGTAGAGTGTACGGCCTTGCCTCTTAAGCGCATAAACAACATCCATGGCAGTGACCGTTTTCCGGCGAGCATGCTCAGTATAGGTTACTGCATCTCGGATCACATTCTCCAGGAAGATCTTAAGGACTCCACGGGTTTCCTCGTAGATTAAACCGCTGATGCGCTTTACACCGCCCCTGCGAGCCAATCGCCGGATCGCCGGCTTAGTGATGCCTTGAATGTTATCCCTCAGAACCTTACGGTGACGCTTCGCGCCGCCCTTTCCCAAACCCTTGCCGCCCTTGCCACGACCCGACATGATTCTCTTCGGTAATCTTGGTTAATTTTATTGGAGGGACAGCTGTTACTCTGTAGTTGCTTCGATTCAAAAACGGGGCGCGATAATATAGAGGGCGTCAGGGGATAGAAATGATCAGATCCGTTGAATCTTGTACTTTATCAACGGTTGTTAATCTACGATCTGCGTCATTTGAGTTGGGTGATTGTCAACCGTTCATGGGAGTAGGTCAAAGGTGGATATAGCGTGGCAGAGTGAACTCCGGATTACGGCTTTGTTTAATTTCCGTGGGCAAGAATAATCTTTTCCGTGACCACGAATTATTTTTAAAAAGTTTGAGGATCAGAGTAATCTTATCCATAACTTGGAGAAGCAATATGTAATTTCAGGACGTTTGAGGATCAAATTAACAGTTAGAGAAACAGAAAGGATCTATCTGTAACATACCGAAATTGACAGACCAAAGATGAAGAATATGGATCAGAAACAATCTTTCTTAGAACTTCTAGGACCATTAGGCAACATTTTAAACGTTTTAGCACCGAGATGTACGTTTAAGGCAATTTGATTTAATCTTTTACACATTAATAACCCGAGAAACAACAAAGTGGCTGTAGTTTAGTGGTAAGAATTCCACGTTGTGGCCGTGGAGACCTGGGCTCGAATCCCAGCAGCCACAATCCTGTATCTTTTTGGCCGGTTCACACCCATCTTTGAAGTATTGCCAACGACACCGTTTAAGTGCAAAGCAATCCTATGCATCAAAAAAATCAAGTGGTCAGATCGTCGGCTAGATTATACACTGCCACTCGGCGCTCGCAACGGTAAGATTCTTCAATTCGCCGGCATTTTGTTTTCTTTTCCTGTGGTCTAGTATTCGCTTTTGGCGCTTAGAAGTTCAGAGCTGTTGCTTCTGTTTTCTCTTTTGTGGTTTTCTCGATCTATCTGGTATGAATCTTTTGATGTTAGGAGAGTTTATTTTACGATCTCGTGAACTTCCTTCTCTGGGATTTATTACATTCTTTTTTTTGGTCTTAAATTGCTAACCTGATTTTGTATCTTTGTTTAAACTGATTTAATTTCTATTTCTTTTCCATTTCAATTTACCAGTATAAAGAAGTCGAAATTTACACAAAAATCTCACACAAATTTTACACAATGTATGTGTGGCATTGGATTGGCATTGATTTAAAAATGATGTGATGTGAGTGTGGGAAAACATGATTATGTGATTGTGTAAAAAAATTGTGGAGGTGTAGCCTTGTTGGAAGTTGGATTTGTGTTTTGGATTCAACTTGAAATTTGCATGGAACCAGCTGTAGGGAAATTAGAACTTGCCTTTGAATTTTCTTTGAACATGAATTTGCATGGCGGCAAAATGGAGGAGGCAAAGTCATTAAGTGATCTCTTTGATTAATTAATGAGATTAATTAGTTTTCATTTGGTGGATTGCGGCTAAGATTTGCAAAGCTCTAGCTGTTATTATCTTCAAGATTTGAAGTAGGAATTGGATAACAACTTTGAATTTGTACCAACAAATGGAAGCTGCCGCCTTTGGATCCAACTGCTATGTGCCTCTATATATAGGCAATCATACGTTTGTTCTATAGGTTACAATTCCATGTGTGATATATAACACCAACGTGAAAAGAAAAATTCTGGGCAGTTCTCTTTGAGGTTTATCAAAGAGAAGGATAGTTTTAAGTGTGGTAAAGCCTAGTGAGTGTTGTTGGGATCATAATCGGGTTTTTCGGTGTGAAATTTTATATGATTGTAACAAACTTTCATATATTTGAATATCTCTAACAGTCCGTAGTTTTTCTTTGGATTTGGAGTTTGCCACGTAAATCTTGTATTACTATTTCTTGTGTTTTTATTTCTCATGTTCACTTGGTATTTCTCATTAGAAGGCAAGGTCTTGGGATAAATTCAAAATCTTGGATTGATTTCCTAAAAAGTTACATAATAATCTCCATGTATGGAGTCCGCACATTTTTCAACTATCTTCCTACTTTTAGTTCCAAAAGTAGTCATTGATGAATGTTCAAACGAGGTACTGTCATTCATGCTGTTTATTAAAGGCAGACTATATGAGTACTAACTTGGATGCAATGCATGACCAATTCTTGATTTACCGTTTGATGCCTCCACAATTTTTTTGTTAGCTGAATTAAACGTCATAATCAGATTTTGGGTACACATGCTTATTGAGCTCTTTTATGCGTTCATGACTGACTGAAGAAATCAATTTTGAAAGTTGATTATTTTGAAACCAATCAGCTAAAACATTCGTTCTTGGGCTCAATTTCGTTAAGAGACATGGTTGTTAATCAAGATCTGGTCGAGATAGAAGAACACTGATTTGGATTTCCATGAATGTTTTGATTTCACTATAGAAGATGGAAGAGAAACATGCTTGGTTTTTGAAGAATATGAAGATATATGTATATTAGCTTACTAGCTAAATAGCCAAGGTCAAATCCAATTTTTGGATAATGATCCTAATGCTACTTCAAGCCAGAGAGAGCTTTCCAGTATTTATATGGATTCGAACTAACATGAACATATTGCCATGTGACATGAGTTCGAAATTTCAGTATTCAGCATCTGTGAACGTGATGCATATGTAAATATCTCAATTTTAGCTGTGATAGGATGACATCTTATTGGCTTATTATGTTATCCATTCCAAAGCAAGAACTACATACGCTTGTAAATTCAAATGCTTGTTCTTGGATCAGTTAATGTAAATTTAATGAATTGTCTTCTGTTGACAGTGCTGACGCGAGAACTAGTAATGATATCACTCATGCTCATTGGCTGTTTCTTTGGTCTGATAGCTTCGTTCATTAAAAATAGCACTACCTGAGGCGTTGGAGAGGGAAACAATTTGTATTAATCATAATAGTTAAGGATAAAATGTAGGATATATTCTCTGGATGTTCCAAAATTTTTGCTAATGTTGAAGGGCTCACTTTATTATTGTAGAAGTATCAATTTTTAAGGCATTGGGGAAGGGAGGTCATTTTCGCTTTCACATTATTCAAGGATAAAATATAATGATATTTTTCAAGATATTCCGAACGGCACATAGCTTTCTAGTACCTGCTCAGATGGAATGTGGTTGGAATGAGACCCCTTTTCGTTATTCATGTAATCAACATGAGCTCGTTCTGTCCATGTCAAATTTTACTTAACCTCGAGGATTCGGAAGTGTCTTGTCATGAAGTATTATTGCATAAGTGGTCTCTGTTCTAATAATTCTACATTCAAGCTGTAGCTAGGATCTCAGTGAGTGCTTGTAAATTGATTGGGCATGCATTTAAAGGTATATCTTTACTTTTTGCTTATGCCCATCTGAATAATGAAAACGTTTCTTAGTGAAGTTATACTGTAGTACAGAAAAAGTCGGTGGACGTCTCAAAATGAGTCACTTTGCAAGTTTTCACCATCATCTCTTAGATAAATACGACATTGGAACTGGTGTACGTGTAAGGATTCTATTACAGGTGTTGGTCAAGATGTGACATTGCTAATACCGGCGCTAGTAGAATTCTCAATAGCAAATTACCAATAATAGAGTATGGTGCTCTGATTCTTTTTACATACCAGTATACTAAATTGACTAATTACGTGCTATTTATGTGCAGATGATTGATGACCAGGACTTGGGCTTCTTTGCCAATTTTCTTGGGGTCTTTATAGTTGTTTTTGTGATTGCTTATCATTACGTGATGGCTGATCCGAAATATGAAGGCAACTGATGTGCTCCTTTTGGTTTCCATCTGTCTTAGAAGGATTTTGGTTCAGTTTTTGTTATTGTCCTAGTTTTGAGGCAGCATCATATATTTGATGGGGGCAAAGACTTCCCCCTTAAGAAAGTACATTTGACCTTCCTGCTAGTTTATGTGTTTGGATGTTATGTTATAAAATAGAATATTCTGGGTATTAAATTTGTCGTTTCTTTATGTCAGATTTCCCGCCTTTTTTACCTCTAGATTTCAAGGGTAGTGGGGGTGAATTATGTGTCGATTTATTGTGTATGTTTCGCAAAGTAGATAATGAATTTTGTGGAGACAAACAAGTGAATTGAAAAGGGGATGGAATTTGATAGATATTGTGGATAGAACTTTTGGTAAGTGGAGCCTTTGTTAGCAAGAATAGAAATAGAATGAGTGAAAATGTATTGTGGAGATTTGTGTTTTACATGTCAATTCCATTTGCATAATATGTGTGGATATGATTAACAGTCAAATAAATTACACACACACACACATATATATATATATATATATATATCTCACACACACACACACATATATATATATATATATCTCGCGGGACGTGTGTATATTAAGAAAATTCCCATCACTTGTTTTCACGAAAATCTATTTTTATTTCAAAATAGAAATAGATGCTAACAGTTGGATAAAATAACATTAATCGTTTTAGTAGTATATGTCCTGAAAATAATAATTAGACAATGTTAACTTGCAACTTTTAAGGGCGTTTTCCAATTTCCAACTTGAGCGCGTTCTTATAAGCAGTTAATTGGAAAAGAAAGTTAAGAACCTTCGGTTTCATTGCGACCTCAAAATAATAGTCTCTCTCATGAGTCTCATGACAAAACTTGAAAATAATTAATAGTTGATGCATTAGGACAGATACGAGGATGGTTTCATGTTCGTAAACAATTGCTTGTGCAATACTGGGTGGAAGTATAATGATCTTTATTCATTTTCTCGAACACGAACTCAAATCTTTCTTCATTCTGAATGCACAAAGACCGGAGAAGTTAAAAATACCAAACAACAACTGGCATTTAGAAATGCTTACTCCTTTATCTACAATGCTGATGGGAAACGTCTTATCTCTATTTTACTTCTCTTGCTATGTATAAAGCAGTTTCATGGTGATCCATTTCCTTTTCAACGAATTTACAGCGAACCCCCATGCCGAGCCACAACCACTTGTGGCACAAATACAATCTGAAGAGTGTAAACGATAATGGGACGCTGATCTCAACTTCATTCAAGAAGGAAAGGATATATTGGTGCTTGTACCATCAGAATACCGTTTAGATCGGAAGAGCATAGTCGTAATCTATCCAGCATGATTTTACTTGGCACTCATCAATGAAGTGATGTCTTCTTGTTGGAATTAATGTTTAAGGCTCAATAGTTGGACCGTGTTTGTACATAATGGACAGTGGCGGAGCTAGGGGGCCATGCCAGGCCCCAGCCCCCCATAAATTGGAAATTTTCTTTCTGAATTTGTTTTTAAAAAAAAAATTATATATAAAGGTAATTTAGCCTCGCGTAATATACGGCTCACTCTTCTGGCTCAGTCCTGTAATAGCTCTTGACTCCGCCATTCATAATGGACTGATTTAATTAATAAGATTAATTAAATCGGACCGTACATGAGCTATAAAATCCTAATCAGATTAAGATTGCACTAGGGTTTAGTAAAAAACCTATAAATAGAACGTTTTAGAGTCTCGGGTTACGACGACATTCACATACACATTCTGTATTAATTTGCTAGCACAAAATAATATAGATACCCTAATCCCACTACCAAAAGTTCGTGTTCTTGGATTGTTCTTGCTGTGTGGATTACTATTAGAGGCTGGACGTTTAGACAGTTGTGGTGTGATCAAATAAACCGAATTTACTGCTTCGTTATAGGTAACTTTCTGATCATGAATTCCATCTAAGAGCAAGTTTGATCATGATGTAGGAATTATAGTTTTTATTTCCGCTGTGCATGTTGTCTATAATTTCTAATAGTCTTCAGTTGCCCAACTTTCAAAATTGCCGTTTTTAACTGAACCAGCCAGAACATATAACAGTGGGGATGTACATTGGGGAGGGAAGACATTGTAAGAATACTATGCCTCGTTCTGTGAGCGCTGGGGAGCAAAATGCAACTCATTCTTGAATTGGGAGACTTCTTTTTTTCCTTGATTATGACCTGCAACATTTTCTGCAACATGTCATGGCATATTATGAATTAAAATATATTGACATTAATTTAGCCATATAAAGAAAATGGCACAACGTAGATAGATTCCTGCTGGTTTCATTATCTCGGTAGGAAATTACTTCTCCAGGACAAAGTGGGGAAAGATGATACAACTAAAAGACAAGACACCTGT
The DNA here is from genome assembly GCA_963692815.1 of Nyctanthes arbor-tristis. Taxonomy (NCBI): domain Eukaryota; kingdom Viridiplantae; phylum Streptophyta; class Magnoliopsida; order Lamiales; family Oleaceae; genus Nyctanthes; species Nyctanthes arbor-tristis. Next base: position 22,619 of record CAVNYN010222995.1, on the reverse strand, counting down.
AATGTAAATAAATAATTATAGCCAAGCATTGAGTTTCTTTGGATTACCTTCTTTCTTTGGACTGGTCTTGAGCTCTGCACCAATCTTAGTAGGAGTAGATGAAGAGTGTGATTTCTTACGTGCAAGCACATTGCTTTGTGGGTGACATTTCCTTCAAATAAGTCTGATTCATCACCTGAAGATCCAAAATTTCTTGATCTTTCTTTAGGTAGTACATTCTTGTTTTCCTTGTCCTCTTGAGTCATCAGACTTTCTCTGTAACTACGTTTTTCTCTCTCTTGAGTAGCAATCTCTCTTTGAGGATCATATTTAAGAGGCCATCCATCACTTCCCACAAACCTTTCCCCATTGTCAGCAGGTCTGCTGGACTCGGCATCATTTGGTGAATCACTGGATTTCTTTCTTTCTGATGAATCATTTTTCCGACCTGCAATTTTATTTGCAGAAGACTTGGCACATTTAGTTGAAACATCCTTTTTATCAGCTGTTGAACAAGTGATACGTGTCTTGGAAGATGTCCTTAAATTGGTCTCCTTGGCATATGTCATCTCAGTACCTTCATGAACTGCTTTGTTCCTCTGTTCTGCTGAGCGAGTTAGTCTTCTTTCTGAAGGTTGTTGAGTAACCTTCTTTACTGGATTCTTCCCTTCATCTTCTTCCTTTTTCAATTTTGGCCTAGATGATACAATGGAAAGTTTATCTACTTCTGGAGAACTAGTGGTTGGAAAGAACGTCTTCACAATCCCTTCATATTTGGGATTTTCTCTTGTGAAGGTAGGTTTTGTTGGAAGTTAATCCATCATAGAACTATCAACACTAATAATGTCTGCTTCCACCAAAATGTCCTGGACTGAGAGTTTGACACTGAGGAAATCCTGACCTGAATGAAGCAAGAGCTGCACGAGCAGCAAGAGGGTTAGCAAGAGACCTGATTTCTGGACTGTCCTTTTCGACAGATGGAATAGAGATTGATGGTTTTGTTGGTTTTGTCTCCGCAGTTTGTTTGCTCGTATTACGAGTAGTCCTCTTCAAATCATTTACCACACCTTGGACAGTTGAATCACTAAATTTCGTACTATTAATAGCTCTTTTACGAGTTTTTCCTTTGAGATCAACTGCACAAAGGAAAAAACATCATAATAATATACTAAAACACAAAACCTACGCATTTATAAGATCCTGATTTCATGAAAACAAATGCATTACAAGAATGAAATGGAAATGTAGACTTGCCCATCTTTCCAGAGGCTGCCTCTCTCCCAATTTTCTCTCTCATATTTTTGAATGAATCTAATACACTTCCCAAGCCATTTGGCTGTGATCACATATATGAGATTCACAGAGTTCAGTAATACTTGAAAAAAATCTTGCCTTTAGAAGAAACACCATGAATTTGAGGAGTCAACTTAAACCAGAATTTGACAAATTAGCAACAAGACTAGTAAATCAAGTCCATCATGCATGAATACCCATCCCGCGACAGCAATGAAGCACTTAGGGCGATGTGATGTTTTTCCAGTTATTTATTAATGATAAATCAGCAATATGCATTATTCTTAAGAAGAATTCCACTAAAATCAACTATTCAAAAAAGCTTAGCTTGTGTAAGAACAAACTAGACATCTCAAGGATGAGTCAAAATTTTATTTTTTCTGACTCCTGCACATGAATTAATACATATAAGTCTGCATTTCACGTCAAACATTTTGCATATTTAGAATAAAGTAATGTAATATCATATAACTTTCTTGAGATCATTTTGATAAAAAAATGGATTGACGACAATCACCTTCAAATTCAATCCCAAATAAAAGATCCACTGAACTATTTCTCCCAGAAACCTTAGCAGAATTATTTATATCTTCAATCTGTTTTTCCAGCAATGCATGAATATCCTTCCCAGTCCATCCTGTCAGCAATGTTTGGCAATGGTGATGTGCAGAGGCCACTCGAGGATTCCATTGTACTGAAGAAAGCAGATATTGCCGGATGAAGATCAATACTTTCCGCAGCTAATTTCATGATTCCACTTTAATGCAACAGTCAATGCTCCTCCTTCATGTGCTCGGTGAAGCCATTTGATTGTGAAAGCACATCTACAGTGGATCTTACTGGAGTGTCTAACACGAATTATCTGCTAATATTGGCAATCAGGATGTGAACTGACTAGCAAAAGCTTGTATCTGAAGCACATTTGTTACATTACATAAGTTCCAAAATAGATCACCATGTGATAGTCTTATAGCAGTTATACTTCAAAGCCAACATTGTTATCTTCTGGTTTTCATGGAAATATGAAGTGTAGTTAAGAGACAAGGACGCTCACACGTAATTCTTCTAGTACACGGAATTCAAAAGGTAATAGACCATCAGCAAGAAACTAAGGCTTATTCTTGATACTTGAACACTGACTGAGTGCAGTTAAATAAAATACATAAAAGAAAAATTGAACACTCCAGGTGGCATATCAGAATGTCCAAAGTGTGCATGGGACACAGAAACTCCAGGAGCAGCACTTCGCTGCATGATATAACCACATAGTGGAAATAACACCATGGGCATGAAATTTGGATTGCACGCGAATTTTAAGTGTATACTTGCACTGCAAATTGCAATATAAAAAATGGAGAACAAGAACATAGAATGCAGAGTTTCAAATTTTGATTTCATTATTTACACGACTGATATCAGTGCAAAACTTCTTATTGTGAACAAATAGCGGCACTCAGAAACAAGAAACTTAATGACTGCATTCAACAGGAAGGCATAAAATTAAAAACACTTGTGTTTCACAATATGAAGTATGGATACAGTAATGTATAAAGAAAGTAGTAATTACACTTTGCTTTATGACATGATTATGCTCCAGGATATATGCTTCATGATCTATCTTTAACAAAGAAAAGCTTAAAAAAACCTCAAAATAATTTGAATAGAAATTTTTTAAAATCACTAAAATTATGAACTCCACCTGCAAATTGAAAATCCTGCATGTGGTAGGAATATCAAATGAGTTCTAAAATGAAGTCCCGATAAAAAGAAAAAAAACTTACACCTATAGCAATAATTTGAAGTATTGAAATACTATTTCGAAAGGTAAAGATAGTAGATAAAGGCAAGAGCATTTTGCAATTATTTGCTGGACGCAAAAACTTAAGATATATAAATAGGATAATAGATAAGCAGCAGTTGCAATATTCATAGTTGATTTCATCATGAGAAGTGGGCGACAGTACAATCCTAGTTGTAAACAAGTTGTCAAAATACATTTAACAGCAAATATAAAATAAACTACACAATGTTTTTCTTATCCCACAGAAAACTGTAATAAAGAAGCAAGGTGATTAAAATGATGCCACATACCCTTTTTAGTATTGAAAAGAAAAAAGAAAAAATTAATATATAAATAAAAGAAGAAGACAAAGATGACACTTTCAGACAATCAAATAACCACTTGTTACATATTGACTGTACATTTGGATTTCAATACCAACTTAAAGGATAAAATCTGGATCTTTTCCCCAAAAGCACTTGGATACCTGTATTTTGACAAAGTTTGTTTTATTATTCAGTATGGTATTTCATTTATGCTCCACCTTACAAGCACTTTCTTTGAGCAGAAAACGTACCTTTTCCACCTGAGCATCAAAGAACAGACCCTTCACATGTGAATTATGGGTGGCAAGAATATGATCACCCACCTCGACAAGAGAACAGTTGTTGCCTTGTAAAGGAACAGAATGAACACGAACACGAGCTACTACTTCCTCTTTATCGGCTATTGTTTCTTCTAATTCACGGCTCCCGTATTGCAGAGTAAGACTCAGTCCTGCAGAGCTGCACCAGTATAATGCATGATACTCTGCTCAATATAAAATTTCAATAGCAAAAATATTGCTTAATCTCTGATAAAGTAATCTACATTCTGATGTCTGAAAGATGCCTCGAACCAACAAACACAGCAACACTTGTTAGCTGCTTCGCCTGCTTCTTATTTTATAGATCGGAAGAGCACATGTTTCGTGGCGGAAATGACACAAGACACACAATATGAGTATGTAATGTGCTCGAATGCATTCCCAGTGTAACCCACAGAGACATCCACATAGCTCAGCAAGGATATTCTATAAGATTCTAATTCCTAAAAAGAGCAAACTTGGAATATTCATTTAAATCATACTTCAAACATCAATAACAAGAGCCATCATCATTTAACTGGAAAGAGTCCATTGTGACATAGTCGAAAAACATCCTTCATAGCCGGCCATGTGCTAGAGTCTTTCATATTGACCTTGGTATCAACATTAATAAAGGAGACAATTTGTTGAAACTAATTTTTCCACCCATTTGGGATGCAGACGAAAGAAAGCAATTCTCTTTTGTTAATGTTAGTATGCGAGAAAAACATCCCTCAAACTCAAAGTTGGTGATCAGCCAACGTCTTTCACATTGAATCTAGTATGAACAAATAAGTGTGCTTCATGCTTGAGTATAGCTTTCTCATAACCGTCGCTAATGACTTGTAGTTTCAAAAGTGCTTGATGATTTGAACTTTATAGTTCGATATTTGCGAGAAATTATGACTTTGAATGATCTTAACACAGTTGTATCCCCCCTCAAAAAAGATCTCAAAACTATCACATTCTCACATATTTTTTGACATTCAAAACATAATAGTCACGTTTTGTGACAAATGTTTACTTTTACAAGGTAACATGCATGTGTATTTTTGATAGCATGTTTTGTATTAAACTTATACATATATAAAGAACCCAAAGAAGAATCACAATACAATATATTAAAGGACTAATATATTGGTTAAATCAGTTTTCACAGTTACTCCAACGGATTGATGATCGATCTTTCCAAATAACATCAGTATAGCCAAATATTCTTACAAAACACTCGATCAGCTGCTCGTTAATCACTTCATCGGGAGGAAGCTGTAGTTGTTCTACCTCATTCTCCAAAGAGGTGACTCCTTTGTTCGCTATCCCACACGGCACAATATGCTTGAAGTAGTTCAAATCCGGGCTGATGTTAAACGCCAATCCGTGAGAGGTAATGCCAGAAGAAATTTGGACCCCAATTGCGCCAATTTTTCTGTCCCCAACCCAAACACCGGTTTCACATTTTTGGCCTGCAGCAGCTTTGACACCATATAGAGATGCGAATTCAATCATTGTTAATTCAAGGTTCTCTACGTATTTTCTAGCCCCAAGCCCAACATCCCTCAAACCAATAATGGGATACAAAACCGCCTGGTGTGGACCGTGAAACGTGATGTCACCACCCCAGTGCGTGTAGTGCAGTTCTGCTCCCATTGCTTTCAGTTCAGACTCGGGAACCAGTAAATTGTGGTCAGTTCGCCTTTTCCCAAGAGTATATGTTGGTGGGTGTTGTAGGGAAAGCAAAGTATCAGTAATCTTGTGTATTTTTCTATCAGCCGTTAGCTTCTCTTGCAGCTTAAGTGCCTCCAAGTAATTGATGACACCCATCCTCCAAACCTCGAGGCACCGAGGAACTCTCATTCATACACTGAAAAGTATCAGCAATCATGAGAAAATCCATTTCATGTCCATCCTCAAAGTTGATATACTTGAGCATATCAAATAGTAGATTGCACAGTTTTGAACACAACTATTGCAATTACCCCAATGACACTTGAAAGACAATAAAAGTTAACATGTTGATGTATCTATAGCTGCAGTTCTACAATATCTTTTCATTGCACAAACAGAAAAATAATAATTGCATCTCTTTCTCAAAAGATTGATGATTGAAGAAATCTTCACAGCAAGAGGTGTAGCTTTTGATGCTAATATACACCATCAAAACTAGTTCCCTTGTTAATGACTTGGAACCTGATTGCCACTTGGCATAGGTCACATTACGGTTTAAAAATTGTAAATACGAATAGATGACCCCAACGGAGAAAGTTTAAAAATAGCAAGATGATTCACTGTCATTCTAAGTGGTTAGAATTTAGATAGGCACAAGAAGATCCAAACATGGCAAACATTTGAAACAATTGAATATGCTTTAACAGAAGGATGTCTTCTTGAGCAATCAAGCCTACCAAAGCGCAGGCTAGGATCGGGCAGTCTCCCCCTCACCCTGCTGCACAGAGGAATACCCACCCCCACCCCACACCCCAGACCAAAAAAAGGGGAAAAACCCGCCCCCCGTGGCGACTGGTCTGCAACCCCACTTGAAGCAGGTGGGAGGGAGCCGGGCAGTTGCATGAAAAATTCCCCGCAAAATGTCCTGTTTCACTATTTCCTGATTTTCAAAAATAAAATTAAGCAATAGAAAATAGGAGAATTAAGCCTTCTTTTTGGAAGCTACAAATCCAAAGTTGTAACATATTTGTGCTAACAGAAAAAAAGAAAATTTAGAAGACTATTCCTACTTTAAAAATGAGATTTTCTTGGTTTTGTTATTCCTAAAATCCCTCTTCCTCATTTCTGTTAAAGATCATGCACATATTATCTCAAGTTTCACATATTTATGATAACATGAACAAGAAAATCACTAAGATTATTCCTTCTCTCAACCAAAGTTTTCTGGTTGTGGAATCAAATCTTCATTCCACATTTTTTGGCACAAGATTATACACAAACTCCTTTATAGCCCAAGAAACTAAAAAAGGGTGGGGCAAAATAACTAAAAACAAAGTAAGAAGCAGTAAAAACAATGTCGACAAAGGAAAGACTTCAATGAATAAAGTTTGCAGTAAAAAAACAAAAGACGAAAAGAAAAGAGTAAAGAGGGGAAAGCAGTTATTATAAACTGCTGGAGGAGCTTCCAAAGGGTTAGGGCAGAAAAGGCATGAGGAAGAAGACAAAACTAGAAGCAGCAACGGTCAACTGATTTCCGGATTTGAGGCCACAAAAAAACTGACCACCAAGCATTGAAGTTCCTGTCAGAGCAGAAACTCACATCTCCACTACAGCAGAGTTGGCTTACCAGATTGCTAGGTCAGGATTATGAAATTGTGTACAAAAAAGGAGAGGAAAATAAAGTTGCTACTGAGTGTTCAGCCATCTCACATCCAGTGCCAGTGAGGATTCAGGAAATTGAAGCCAATTATTGAAGCTCGGGATCTGATCTCAGTATTGATATTGGGCCACAACAGTAAAACTGATTACCAGTATCAAATGGGATTCTAAAATATAAGGGGAAGCTATATGTTGGTTCAGGAAATGGGACAAGCAAATTGATTCAGGCTATAAACTCATAACAGGATGGAGGCCATTCAGGGGTGCAAGCAAGTGTTTACAGGGCCAAGCAATAGTTCTTCTGGAGAGGTATGAGCCAAGAGGGTGGTCCTACAGTGTGACACCTGTCAGAGGTTTAAGAATGAGCACGTACCTAGCCCCGGTTTTCTGCAGGCCCTTACCGAACCTAAACACTCCTGGAATCACATAACAATGGAATTGATAGAAGGGTTACCAAATTCACAAGGCAAAAATGTCATTATGATGATAGTTGTCAGGTTCACTAAATTTTCCCATTTCCTAGCCTTGTCTCATACCCACTCAGCTGCAACTAGGAGTGTGTTCGGGCTTCAGGCTCGGGTTTTGATAGGACCAAGACGAAGGTCGGCTCTGTGAATTCTAAGGCCCCAAGCGACATTCGAAACATAGGCCCCGATATAGCGATAAATAATTACCTTTTATCACCAAAAAACATATAAAGTGAGCATGTAGACAATATATATGTGTTTATCACCAAAATGCATTACAATGAGTGAACAAGTTACCTAAATATTGCACGTCTTGCATGTTTAGACGCAAAAACTTATGTATATGCTATTGAAAGCATATTCTGATATGACAGTTTTACACCAAAAAAAAAAAAGCACCGCTAACCAAACAAAAATTGACAAAGCCAAACCCAAGGTAGAATATAATAGCAACAGCTAACTGATTCCAATTTCCAAAACAAACGGCCAAGACACAATCCAAAGCAAGCATCTCAATCAAAGGCAGTATTCCAGTCCACCAGTTCTTAAAATACAATAACCATTCATCACAAAACTATTTCAAGTTCTTAATTACCTAACTGCTAACCAAAGTATTCTATTAAGTAATAAGTAATTGCCAAATGCCAAATTACCAATTGGGAATTAAGAATCTAAGATTTATCCATTTAGAATTTACGAATAAAGAAGTCCAAGGAATTTAGGAATTAGGATTTAGGGTTAGGACTTAGGAACTTACAGCTTGAATGCTAGATTGTGACTCACAACCGGACGGGCAGAGGCAGACGGGCGGCGTCGGAGTCGGACAGCCGCTGGCCGGACGGGCACTATGCTCGCAGTCGGCCAGTCGCAGCTCCTCTGTTCATTGTTCTTCTTCAGCTCAGAACCCAGAAGATGTTCGTTCCCCTGTTCTTTCTATTTGGGCCTATTTTGTGTTTTTATGTTTGAGGAAATTACCCCAAACCATACTTTTTAAGTTTCACTTTTCAAAAATCAGGTGGAATTTTTAAAATTTCCAAAATCTTGTTTTTTTTCATATATGATATAATTTATACAAATCTCAGAATAATATAAATAAATATGTATTTCAGAATAAATAAATCCTAAATTCTAGTTTACCATATCCTAATCCCTAAATTTTGGTACTATTTCAAATTTTAAAAACCTGCAAATCCTCCAATTAATCTAATATATGTATCCATTATCAGGTATCTATCAAATCCTCCAATTAATCTAATATATATCCACTATCATGTATATCTAACTCATCATGAATTCTAAATGGAGAGCAATTTGAAGCAAATATTTTTATATAACCAAATTTTCTTCTTCATTTTTGAATTCACGTGAGATTTGAAATTATTTTGTTACACTGCTCTATTTTATATCATATTTATTGCTAATTCTATATTTTCTTTCGAATTCTAATTAATTAAATTAAATTAAATAATTAAAGATTATCATATATCTAACTAGTAATTCAAACGTAATTCTATTTTTTGTTAGACAAACATGTATTTGTTTGCTTGTTGATCATAGCAAATGAGAGGTGAAATCCATATTTTTAATCAAAACCAATACGACTTTATTTACATGATATAACTTATAGTCCAGCTTCTTTTCAATTTTTGTTCCGCAATCTTTTCAACTTGTTTTCTATTGGGATGAATTACTGTGGCCCAAACTCCTCAAACCCACATTTAGAAATTTTCATACGAATTAATTTAGTTAAATATTGTTATATTACCAATCTATATATATATATATCTTAAAGTGGGATAGTCTATTTTGGGTTTTGAGCGAGAAAATTTCACTTGTCAAATCTGGAATTTAGTTTTTATTTTTTAATTTATTTGTTTTGGTTGGTGTTTCTTGAGCAACGAAAAATTACATGCAAAGAATTGGGACCAATTAAGTATTAATTGGTACCTTATATCCGTTTTTCATTTCCAAAGCAATTCAACTAATGACTATTAATTCCTTCAAAAAGAGAAACCTAATGAATATTAATGGCTGTGAGGCGGCAGCCTCTTTTTTTCTTTTTTTAAGTTTTTTGATTCATTTTCTTTTAGTTTTTTTTTTTAATTTTCTGAAAGAAAGTTTTTATTTAAAATTTATTATTACTTATGTTTCAGCAAAATTTGTGGTTAATTTCTTTTTTGAATTTAGAATTATTTTTTGAAAATAATGTTTTCTATCTTTGTATTTTATGCTTTGAAAGATAAGGAAAATATCTCTTATTAATTAGTTCTTGACTTAATTTGTATTCAACATATATAGTAAATCTGTTTTAAAAATAACGTTGAATGATTCATATTTTCAATAAATTGGCATATATATGTATATCATAATTACATAATGTCATCCTCACAATATAATGCATATTAAATAAGTTGCATTTGTTATTATTATTTTTTTTGCGTTAATACTTATATATATATATATATAGATTTTTCAATAACATGCCATTTTTTAAAAAAATTATTACTCATACGTCCCATAAAAATAGTCTCAGTTTCATTTTTTGTCTCAAATTATTGTCCACTTTAGTTAGTTAGTTAGACTTTTCTCTCTGTATTTTTTTATTTTCTTAAAAATTATAACTACTTTTGCTTAAGAAACTATATAATGATTTATTTTGTTAATTTAGAAATTTTTTTTAATTAGAAACTAATGACATTGCATTTTTTTCGCTCCTTCTAGCGAAAAAAATGTGTCCTTATTTCTTTATGTATTTTTTTACGTGTGGATAAAAGTAAAAAATTAACTAATTCTTATTTACCAATTTTCAGATTTTTGGTGTTAAAAAAAAAAAGTTAACTATGATTCATTAAATAATATAAAAGATTAGCTCTTTTTGTGCTTTATTATAGACTTTTCTTTTTTTGCTCATTTTTTAAGATTATAATTGCTTATATTTAGAAAAAATCAACAATCAAATGTGGCTGCAATTGAAGATCTGTTACATGAGAAGCAGAAACTAGGCCAATAGCTAAAAGAGAACTTGGCCAAAGGTCGGGAAAGAATGAAATTTTTTGCTGATAAGCACAGAACTGAGAGCGAATTCGAGGAAGGAGATTAGATGATCAGGTATGCTTGAAGCTGCAACCTTACAGGCCACTTCTCTGAAACCCCGCCTCAATCAAAATCTTGCACCCAGATATTATTATGGATCCTACCAGATCCTGAGGAAAGTGGGGTGGTGGCTTATGAATTAGCTCTACCACTTGAGGCAAAAAATGCATCATATTTTTCATGTTTCTCTCCTTAAAAAGTTTGGTAATGATGAAACTCCCATCATCCATCTTTCTAGCTGGGTCAAAAGTCAGTTTCCTGAATTCAAACCTTGGGGACAAGTTTCAGTTGAAGAGAGGAGCTGTGAGCAGAGGGGATAAGTAGTTATAAATTGGTTGATCTTCCAAATGGTTGGGGTGGAAAACGCATGAGGAAGAAGAAACCAGAAGCAGCAACAGTCAACTAATTTCTTGATTTGAGGCCACAAGCAAAACGCTACCGTTTTATTTAGTTGCAGTTTACTATTTATTAAATTGTAATAGTTAATGAAACATGCTTTTACCTTTTTTTCATTATATGTACCAGTAACCAGGAGATAGAACACAGGAAACTGGTAGGCCTTGATATGTTCATTGAGCCCATTTATAATTTGTTTAAATTTAGCTGAGTTGTTGCTGGTTGTCGTGTGAATTTTGGGTTGTCTGTGACATATTTGAGCAAGAAAATCCAACGAAAGTGCTATAGATAATTTTGGTACTTCTATATAATATCATTCTTCATTTGATTGCTAATCGACCTATTAATAAGTCTCATTCTGGTGTGGGGGGGGGGGAATCTTGTTTTCTTGCTCTTTTAAGTGCTATTTAATTTAGAGCGTGTGTAACATTTGAATTATTTGCTGATTGATTATCAATTTATCACATTTCTAATAGTGCAAAGTGTTTCTTTTCTGCACTGTCATTCCACATGGAAGACATTCACCACATTTCTAGGAATCACGATTTAAATGATGCAAATTCCAATTCAAATTGCCAATTCATGATTACGAACTGCAAGGTAGCTTTTCTCCGTTTTACTAACCCAAAAAGTAATAGATGATTGTTTATCCGTTCTCACAATCATCGTCTTCCTCTTCCTACTCTTCTATTCCAATCTTCTTCCTTCTCATCCTGCATTCCAATCTTATAGTCGGAACTCGGAATACACCGCATAAAGGTAAACTCAACTTGTTCGAGGTTCAATATCCAACAAATTTCACCTCACTACTCAACAATAAGTGGGGAATACCAAAGTACGTAAAATGAACCAAACAAGATGAATAATTCGAGACTAGAAAGCCAGACATCTTATAGTAGAACCGATGGATATGGAGCTCGAAAGCTAACACAGTAATTCCCCAAAACTAGATTTTCAGGTTATTGTTCTTTTTCAGTTGCCTAATTTGGAAACAAGTCTATAATAATGACATATATAACGTGATTACAAGGTTTTACATCCTATCAAGACAATGTCCAAAAAAGGGAAGCAATTTTTAAAAAAAGTACAGCAGAATTTTGGGAATAAAAATAGTGAAAACAGAACATTGTTGATGCTTGGGCCAATGGAAATATGATAACTCAATTCCACTTCTCAGCCGTGGAGGCTTCTGGAACTGGGTTTTTTGCCCGCACCACCGTACAATGAAATTAGAGATAGCAATGACAAAACGAATGCAGAAAAAGAAGAGAGCGACAGAAAGACACACCGAAAGCAATGATTCCGTGGAGCACACCACCAAAGTATCAGGCTTTACAGGTGACGCCGGAAAGTGTATGCCGGAGTGCGTATTCCGGTGTGGCAAGACCTCCTCCCCCTCAAAACTGTACTTCCAGATTACTAGTTACTAGTTTTGAAAAGATTCAACACTTGACCCATCATAAAAGGTATCCCCTAAGAGAAGTACGACCAAAAAAAAAAAAAAATTATTCATTGCAAAAAATGGAGCAGTATTTTTATTCGGCTGCAAAATTTTTTGTGAAATAACACAAGATTTATGGAATCAAAACTTCTAAAAAGTTTCAATTTTTTCAATTGAATACCCGAATTTAAAGACTTTTTAAGGTAGATTGATAAAATCATTTTAATAAGAAAGGTTCATTAGAGTTATAATTGTTGATTAAGGGAAAGCCTTTTTTTTTTGGGATAAAGTGATTAAGGGAAAGTTGATAATAAATAAAAATAAAATATGATAAAAAAAGTAATATAATAAATAATGTATAATAATAAATGGAACCGGAAGCAAACTGGCTAAAATGGGTTCCAAGATAGGCGAGCGAACTGGCTGGTTCAGTTCGGTTTCGTCGATTAAACCGGCTAACATGAATCGGTCAGTTTAAAAAAAAAAAAAAAAGAGCGAAAAGACCAAACCGGGTCAGTTCGGTTTGGTTCCGCGGTATGGTCTAACTAGCTTAAATGTCCACCCCTAATTATTATATACCCAAAAAGAAAAGAAGTGTATTCTTGGACGAGATTAGAAAAAGAGAGAAAAAAAAATCAAAACATAAGGCCATATATTTAATTAAATTAAGAAACTATCGAATATTCAAGATTAAATTATTTTGTGTAAAAGGTTGAATGCCATCAATATAACACTTCAACTTTAGTTTTTGCAGTTTATAAACGAATTTGTGGTCTTTATTTATCTATTGCCAGTTAGCTTGTACTAAAATTACATTGAGACATTCAATTCAATTGTGTCGAATTAACATATTGGGCGTGCATATATAGTACATTAAGCAGTTCAAGAAGAACAAGAAATCATGCTGACTTCTGTACGATTAGCCCAAGCAGGTAGCATTCCCTCTGAAGTTGACTTCTGGACGATAAGTCCAGCAACCGATGAACCTCTACAAAACCACCAATTTCTGCTGCATCAATGGTACTCTGACATAAGTAATCTCCAAGAATGTTTTTGGGATTCACAGAGTCCATTGAGACCTTCCTCTCTTCTTCCGAAATGCAACGCTTGCAGAAAGCTGCAAAAAGATTGAGACAGAAGAACGCCGGTGTAAAAAATTTTAAGATCCCAAAAACATTAAAAATGGTATCCTTAAATTTGCGCTTCTCTGTCATGTATGCATCTGGTGTTACTGACATATTTCCTTTCCTGTCTGCATCTTTCTATCAAGTGTGATGAGTTCCTTGTGATGTCCACTAGAGTCCACTAAAAATCAGATGGAGAGAGAGTGCAGACATCATTCATTCAAAAGAAGCGTAGCACCTAAAAAATTTCCAGAGTTTTCAACACCAAGCACGTGCCAGAAATATGAGCCAGTCAAACTTAAGAAAGTATAAACTACTGAATTTATTCTTGATCCAGTCATATGATTAAATAACCAGAAAAGAAAAATGTTTATGAGTGAAGCACCAACCTCGCAAAAGTTAACTTTTCAACTCATTAAGGTTGTCTGAATTTTGAATATACCCGCAAGTTTAGCATGTGAGCTTCATGAATTGAAGTGTTTATATATGTTTTTTTTTTTTTTTTGTGTGTGTGTAAACAGAAATAAATAAATAAATAAAACAGAACCATAAATGGAACAGTGTGCCCCATTACCTCATGTATGTGCTAAAAACCATTTAGGATTGAGTGACCTAATTTATTGTTGAAGAAGGCAGAAATGTAGCGTATAAATAAATAAATAAAACAGAAATATAAATGGAACAGTGTGCCACATTACCACCTGTATGTGCTAAAAACCATTTAGGATTAAATGACCTAATTTACAGTTGAAGAAGGCAGAAATGTAGAAAGAGGACATCGAATTTTGTGTGTGTGTGTGTGTGTGTGTGAGAGAGAGAGAGAGAGAGAGCCGCTTTACTACTTACGATCCAAATCAAGCACACAGCAACTGAATCCAACCAGGAGAGGGGGAGAGAGGGGGGGCCGCATAGCCGCTTTACTAGTTATGATCCAAATCAAGCACATAGCAACTGAATCCAACCAGACAACTAGCTGAGGATTCGCCATCTCAACAGATGGAGACACTTCACTATACCAAAGATGCAATACCTGCATAAAATATGGAATTTCGATGGCCATGGGAACGGAGGTGAACTACTCATGAGCAAACACATAAATAATTGAAGTCCTGCACATCCTGTCATGAATATACAGAATAAAAAACATGCACAGTTCATAAAATAAAAGCTTGATCAGAATGCCAATAAAGCTAACTGTTTACGTGAGATTGAAAATAATTATATCCCCAAATATTACTAATGCCACTGCTCAATCTTCAATCCGATAGCATCCGTGTACAAAAACCAAAATTCTGGGTCTAACACAACCATTCCCACAAGATTCTTTACAGTCTAAGTTCAATTTCGCCACTACTGATACCTCAATTTCAAATCAAGCACTCTTTTCCCTTTTACTGAACTGATCATACACCCCAATTTTGGGGTATTATTTCTAATTCGCAACAATAGAAGACACCCTCAATTCTTTGAGTAATTGCATATTCAATCCCTAGTAAAAGCCGCAGAAGAATAAACAAAAACTGGAGAATGTCACACACAAAAATTCAAAAGATAAAAAAAAAAAAAAACGAAACCCAAAAACTAATGTTCATTTCCACATTAGTGAACATTACAACTAGTTACTACAACATTGACATGATGCTGGCAACATCCATAAGCGACAAGCCAGATTTCACCAGAGAAGTCCTAAGCTAACGTAATAAGATCATTGTCCCAACCATAGTTTGGGCGACGAAGGCAAACACGAACTTCGTGTTCTTCTGGTCCCTCACAGAGTTTTGGCACCAAAATCTCAAGTATTGATTGATGTCCATCATAATATGCTTCTAAATTAGCACCTTGAGGAATTTGCGTTGAAAGTGGAATTTCTCTAACAAATTCTCCCAGGGGACAGTGTTCTGAAGATGGATCTGAAAGCTTGAAAATCCTGTTGTGTCTCTTAATAAATGGCATTCGGGACATGCTGGTACAAGACACCTTGATGATTCCATGAGTGAGTGTGTTCCTCCATGAAACTTTAATTCTTTGAAGATCTACTAATGGCAAACTTATTATAATCAGAAAACTTTCTGTGTCTTCATAGATGGTTTTGGCAGCTGTAACTGGTCCATAAACATTCCCAAGCACCCCACTAAACTCATTCAGCCAGTGTGGTTTATTACAATGATTTTCCATGTCAGAGATTCGAGCAGAAGTTGGACTTATTGCCAAATAACAATCATCTTGTTTTTCATTTGAGACAAAATCCTTCTTTCTCTTGCTTCCGGCAGGTGATAGATCAATCACATCCCCATTGCTACAGCTTGGTGACTGAATTGATGGATTTAGTGCAGATTCTTTGGGCAGCTTCTTCGAGTCGGAATGTGGAATGCTCTTTAATGGAGGAGATGGCCTCTGGAGTTCGAACACAGTTGTTGGAAGGTTTCTCCATGAACTGTAGTCACTTGCTTCAGGTGGGATGGTGAAGTTTTGGTCCCTGCCTGTGAGTTCTGCCCATCTTCTGCAGTTATCTTCATTAAGACCCGTGAGGTTAGGTGAAGGAACAAATTCAATCCCATGAATGCATTGCGGATTGGAAAGTCCCTTGTAATGCTTACGTTGCATTCTATGGGATCGAATGAAACCTTTATCCACGCTAAACGAAAAGGGCCGATCCTCTTGACGAGAATGTCCATTCATATAGCTCCTCAGCTGCATCTTACCCAAAGCATTCTCAGGCTTTTCCTTGAAAACCCACATGTAAATATTCTCCATATCATGTTGAACCATAAAAACTTCAAGCTCAAGATCAGATTTGTCAAATCCAAAAACCCCATTATTGTCAAGAATGATTTTCGCCTTCGATTTCTCATTCAGGACTGGCTTAAAGTAAAAGTTGAAGAAGAACCAAGCACCCCATATGCTATCGACTCTTTTCCCACATTTCCTCCCAACCTTGGTAACATTCTGAAAACTTTCGGTCTCGTACATTTGAGAACGAAGTCTGACATTATCTGTATCACGCTTTTCAGGATTCCAAGATTGTGGAGGGGGCATTTTTTCGGCTAAAGGCGGTAAATTGATATCTGGTGGTGGAGTGGAAATAATTCGGTGATTCATCCCAAGATCTAAGTTGTTGCATGCTGAGAAACTTGAATCCATGGACAAAAGGATTGACGATTGATTTTTCTCCATTGACAAAGTTGTGAGACGAGTATATATCATTGGGAGAAACTATTTCAAGGTTTAGGAATTCTATTCTTGCTCAAATTGCACCGGAGGCTATGAGAAAGGTATGGGGTTTTCCAAAGCGGATGACTTATATGGAGATGTATAAAATTTATGCCAGAGACCATTTGAACAGGCAACCCATATTCATAAACACGTTCATCATGTCAATTCCAACTACAAATCCTGATCTACAACAAAACTCTAAATTCATGCAAGCCTTGTTTCACCACAGCACACACGGTAAACTAAAACCTAGCAATTCAATTTTTATTTCCCAAAAGAGGAACAAGACAATGGAATATATTAAAGGAACAGGAGAAAAGCTATATCAAGATAAATATCAAAACATCGCCCAAGACTCTCTTCGAATCACATCCATGAAAAACCAGTTTCCTATTGAAAATTCTAATTGTAAACATACATAAAAGTCCGTATCTTCAATCTCAATCTGCAACAGAACCTCAATATTCTAATCTATATCTATATATGACACGGAGGGCTGAATGCTACCAGTCTATGAAGCCAAGGCCCAAGAAAAGGACCAAATCAGAGGGGATTTTGGAGGAATACCTTTTCAGATAAGCTTCGACAACCAAGGATCCACAGAGAATCGGACAATCGGAAGAATTAAAGGCTCTAACAAGCCCCATCTTCTCTATAATCTATCACCCCTGTCACCAAATAACTATCAGGCGTACAGCTCTCTAATTTGCAAGAAACTTTTGTCAAAAGATACGTATATCAATCACATAAACTGTTACATACGCAAATTTCACAGAGATGGACGCACAGTAATAACAAAGTAAAAATGCATCTTTTGCAGGTTACACGAATGAGAGAATAATGAAATGAAACCGAGGAGAATCATGAAGTTCTTTATGGAGGTTGTAGCCCACCCCACCCTCAAGCTGATTTACCGCCAAGAGCTGAGTGCATTATGCCGAGGCGGCCGAACTAATCAAATAATTTTTTCATAAAAAGGAGTAAAAAATCACCATATTATCTTTAAATTATTTTTTCTCAATTACACAACACACAATATAAGATTTTAAATTTAATTCCATTTTATAAAAAATTACCTAAATGATTACCTATAAATAATATTTTCTCATTATACTATTAGATATTTATGTGACATGTCAGATGCGTGTCATTTGACACGCTACATCACAGGGCATGATATGACGTGCCAAATGACACACATTTAACACGCCATGTAAACATCTGGCGGCATAATATCGCTTGAAATCTGACATTTTAGAGGTTCAAAACAAATTTTGTACTTGAAGTCCTCTCAAAATATATAATACTGAAATTACGTATAACTAATGGATGATTTCAATTGAGTCAGATCAGGCTCTGAGTATAAAGCATGACTGTCAATAGAAATCAGACATGTACAAAACATATGTTTATTCATTTCTAAACTAAAATCATTAAATAAATTATATTAAAATTATGTTAAAAAAAACTAAAGCTATTAGAGTGTATTTGCTTGGCAAGAATTTTCCATGGAAAATGGGTTTTCCACCTAAATTTCTACTTTTGTGGTGTTTGATTCACATATTGTTTTCTGTGAAAAATATTTTCTATCTTTTGGTCATGTGACCATATTTTGTTGAAAATAAGAAAAATATTTTCTTATAGGGGTATATGTTTTTTGGTTTTTAGGTAATTCATATTTTTTCCCATGAATTTCACTTTCAATCAAACACGTTTCAATTCCTTTTATATGAAATTTGATTACTGGTAATTCAGTTGACAGAAAATTCTAACTAAATTTCATACTTGTAATCAAATGCTCAGTTATATATATGATGAATATCAAATGTGTCGTATTTTTTAGGGGCCCTAAGGTTTATTCTAATATTTTATTAATCTTTTGATAATTAACATATTTTGGTGCATGAACAAAGATTTATATCTAAAAATGATTATGCTAACATGATTTGATTTGAAGATAATTTATATCTAAATTTTTGGAATAAACAATGTTGACTACTGTACAAATGTAGCTATTGAGGAAAGCATGTCCGTTAAGAGAGATTGCTCAATTTGGATGCCCAATACTCTTCTTGTGGCTCAACAAAAGGTGGGGGACCGTTCTTTCATTTACCAATGGAATAAGAAAGGTGGATTGCGATATTGAAAACTCATTTGTCAATGGAAAATTTGAAATAGGTGTTCAAGTTTGTTGACCAGTTTTATAAGAGAAATGAGATATCAGATTTGTGATGCTCCAAATAGAATCTGTAAAAATTTGTGGAGAGGACTAAAAGAAGGACCAAATTTGATACTCGGCACACAAAGTAAAATGTTTGTATAACTGATATTTGCTCAACTTGAACTTATTTTCCCCTCAAATATCGTTTTCCTCTATTAATCATTCAACTTAATTTTGTTTCAATTTAATCCCTAGAGTTAAATCAAAAAGGCGGACCCACTAAAGATTTCTCGTTTGGAGGTTGGAAATAATTTTTGCTTGTGGCGCAAATTCATTGGTCAAATTTCTTTTGTTGGGGGGTGCTAATGCTTACACATAACAATTGGAATTTTTCTATGAGATGAGGTGGATGGTATGCTATACCATACGGGGGAGTGTCATTTGTACATATAAAGTATACAAAATTTATACACAGTATTTCTCTATGTGACTATATTAGGCGACCAATAAAAATTAGATATACAGATTTTACCCTCTTATTGCTACATGTTTCTCACTTATTACCATTTTTTTTACCTTCAATCTTCGCATAATTATTTGTTCTTTATTATACAATTATTATAGAGTAATGCTATTTAGCACCACTGGTGCTTGGCACCATATCAAGGTGGCACTAAATGATAAGTTGAATTAAGTGGATTATTTATTTATTCATTTAATTTCACTTATCATTTAATGACACATTGAATGCCACTTAGACTGGTGCAAAGCACCACTGGTGCTACATAGCATTATTCATTATTATAGGTTTTAATAAAGTTAAATATTACATCTTTTTTGTGTTTTTTCCCCTTACATGTCAATGGGGTATGGTCTTCACAATCAGCTCCAATTAACATCAAGAATGGTCTTAATATAACTTTTTATGCATTGCTTTTGTCTTCTAATTATGTCATTTATCACCACATTAGTAAAAAGCAAATTACATTACGATGCTCTAAATCAAGCATTTATATATATATATATATATATATATATGAATTATGATAAAGACATATTTGGCTCTTCTCCGACCATGACACGAAGTTTAACTTCAAGATTTTGTACGTTAAGACTAGTTAACCAATTATTCCATAATCTACATCTTTCAGATACAATGAAAGAAAAGTATAAAATAAAATGTAGTAAGATCTCAAAACCATGCCTCCTGTCAAAATTCATTCGGGCACAACAGTAAGTTGCAATTAGAAGAAAAAATAAATCATGGTTATAATTTAAAGATGCAAAAGTTGATTGTGAGAATATAATTAATCAATAATTATGTGATGGTGAGAGCACATTAAAATGCACTTTTCCAACCTTTTTCTTAAGCTAATGCTGGGCTCAGAATATGGTAAAAGTGCATTCTTATTAGGATTAACACCTTAAGAATGGCTACTTATTCTATTTTATTTGATAAAGTGGATTAATAATTTATTAATAGAGAGATTAATGGATGGTTATTATATATATTTGGGGACTATTAATCCTTATATATATATATATATATATATATATTCATTCATATATTATCATATTAATGTACCTTGACACCTTGTAGTGGCAGCTTCCATTTTCAACCCAATTGATAAATGATAAAAGGAGGAAAAGTATATGGGCTGGGCCTTATGGCCCAGTAACTAACAATTAAGAGGGCATGGGCTGAAAAAGTTTTCCTGTAATATAATAAACATGAAAGTTGAAAGGCATGGAGGAAAATTGTGAAGAAATTTTGGGTTGAAGGCAAATCATTTCCAATGAATGAAAAACCATGGATTGTTTTATAGGGGACAGAATAAGAAAAAGGAAAAAAAAGAGACGATATCTCAATTTGTTATATTATACTTAAGAGAGAATATGAGACATAAAACCAAAACAATATATATAATGATTGTGGTGGTCAAAAAAAAAAAAAAAGAAAAATAGAATGATTGTGTATTATTATGAGAACCAACATCATGTATTAATTAATTAATTTATTAATTAATAGTTATAAATCCAAAATTGTAAGTGTATAATAGCCATTCACTAATTATAATAATTATTTACAGCACTTCACCTTTAATTATTGATCTGCCTCATCAAAAAAAAAAAAATCAATAAAAAAACAAACTAAGGAAAAATTATTGTACAATTAAGTTTGAATAAAATTTGAATGTCTAATAATCTCATTTAAAAGAAAAAAGAGTATAACCATGAGTTTTTCTGAGGAATTTTAGGGCAATATTGGTTACTTGTTTCCTTAGAAGAATTCTATTGCTATGATCAGCCAAAAATTATTGCCGATCACAATATTACTATAAATTTTATTTTTACAACTTCTTAGATTGACTTCTTACTCAAAATGACAACTTGCAAAATTTTTATCCTTATTAGTTTATTCTTCTTCAATTGCATCAATATCATTCACATTTTCGACTTCTTGCTTGTAAAAGCCAAGCCCTGATTGATCAGCTTGCTTCAACAACAAAGCTTCGAAACCACTTTGTACATGTGTTACCAAGATATTATTCTCCTAATTTAATTCACTATAAATTACGTCGTGAACACAATTTATAGACAAACTCGGCCGTGGTTGATTAAGTGACAAAAGTTTGGTTGGATGCCTGAGATACATGAAATTTTCTTTAGATATCTACCTTCGGGTTCATTGGTCTAGACCTTGGAACTCATATAATTTGATGCCTAAAGTTTCAAATATCACAACTTGGTCCTTGAAATTTCTAAGAGATCCAATTTGGTCAGTGGTCTATTAGAAGTGAATTTAATTTTTCTAAATCTTGGTGAATTTTTCAAAAGAACCAATGTTGGTGAATTTTCAAAACCACTTGTGGTCAATGCTGGTTTCTTAAAAGAATACTAGACTTGCTTAGTTTAATCAAACATGATACTTGCAAGTACCCTATTAAGACGGAGAATACCCGACTAGATAGGTAATTAGGTTGATGATGGAATAAAAAAAATCAGCCCGACTTGAGAATGGGTCGAGAAAGGTTATCATACTTTTTACCTGTACTCGAACCGTTTATTCCGATCTTGTCAAAAATAAAAATATTTATAAAAAATTCTAGTAGTTTGAAAAGTAAAAAAAAAAGATAATTAAACTGATCAAGAAAGTTTAGTAATTTCAATTACAGTCATTATTCTATCTTGGGGACACCGCATGTGTTCATAATGCTATTTATCAATTAAAAAATGAAAATAAAAATATATAATTATATAAATAGGCCAATAAATTGGTAATTACCCGCCTTCCCTTGTCCCCGGCCTGTGCCCGATTTAAGAGGGGATGAGAACGGGGATAGGACAAAAAAATCTTTTATGGGTAGGGGTAAAGTATATCATACCCAATCCAGACCCGGCATGGCCTATTGTAATTCCTATATCTCGAGAAATCAAATATTTTATTTTTCTCTGTGACTATACCGTAATGAGAATTTTGTAAACTATTAGGTAAACCATATTTATTTTATATATAAGAAGTAACCTGATAACGACTTGATTTAAAAGCATATAAAAAATAACTAAAAATTAACACATAAGTTAAAAAGTAAATAGTCTAATCCAAATTACGAAATACTTCCAACATGTTATGAAATATATATATTAAAAAATTTTGAATTAAAAAATAACAAAACTTTGAATATCAATAAATCCATCAAAATACCTAAGAAGATAATATAT
>CAVNYN010222980.1:0-19926 GCA_963692815.1 Nyctanthes arbor-tristis | reverse complement strand
AGAGGGAAAATCTCTCCTAGAATTTCCGAATCAAACCAAGCCATGATACACCATATGAATATGATCATACAAAATTGCACATGACTCATCAAAATCCAACTGTTAGAGGTGTCACTGCTAGCTTTTTAATTGTCCCACATCATGAAGCTGGATTCATGAATTAGCTTAACGATCACATGAATGTTTCATGTTCTCAGTTTGGACACCATATAAAGCACTAACAGCCCATGCGTAAAGCGGTAATATGGTAACTATATGCACCACCATCATTAACCTATAAATTATTTTCTAAAACGTATGAGGAAAAAAATATATGATAAGTTTTCAAGAAAAAGAATCATTCATAAACTTCACATGTAAGGGCGACACATCCTTGTGCTGTGTGAATGCTTTGAAGAAATTTAGAAGGGAATTTACCATGGGTTTTGAAAATACTATCACTTTGGAGAACACCTTCAGCTATAATAACTCCACTGCAAAAAATAATAAGGCAAATAGGCAGACTTGTGGCAAATGTATATCAACGCGTTAATGCCAATGAAACAGAGAAAATTTTCTGAAAGCCTGTCTAAGCTAAAATGTTAAGGAGTAAAACTGGAAGACTTGGAAGTTTCTGCATAATAATGTTAGGAGTGTGTGTTAGTTTCCCGTAAGCAGGCATATTTTTCTTAATGTTAGTTTCCCGTAAGCAGGCTTGTTTTTCTTACCTTAATATGAAGACTAAGCTATTTGCAATATCAGCAACCATTTCCCTGTAACAGTTATAACGTATTAATGAACCCCCATTTTAAAATTGATCTGAGCAGATAACTAATAAAAATTGATAAATGAAGTAGAGGACTTACTACTAAATGCACTTAATAATAAGAAAACAACGAGGTACGCAATGCGTATATTTGGCCAATATTATAATTCACGCAATGCGTATTTTATCTTTCTTTTTTCTCTTCTTTTTTCCCCCTTGGGTGGGGGTTTGGTTGGGGCCGCTATTATACACCTTTTAACTTGATTAAGACTTCTTTTTTTTTTTTTTTTCTTAACAACGATACAGGTCTGCCTGGTGACCAATAATAAAATTTGATTATAATTGGTTTTTGTGGCACATCCACAAGTGCCCACTCTTAGGGATGTGACCAAGCCACTTGCGGGAGCACCGCATACACCAATTATGAGCAAACTCGATTATAATTCATTATAACTGTTTACCAAATGGACCCTTAGTACCTCATTAAAAACAGAAATATAAAAGATGTATCAGAAACAATCACACTAATATTGAAACATGAAATGTTTTACCGTTTCTGAAATAGGAATGCAAAGTTTTTCAATGTCTTTACTTCTTGATCTCTTTTTTAAGGTAGGATACTTGAACTAAAATTGCAAACCAGAATGACTAAGAACTAAATATATTAAATTCACCATAAGACTCCAAAGAGCAGGAGAATCTGCGCTGCACTCTTCAACGACGTCTATATGACCATAGTCGAGAGACTCCAGTAGTTTTTTAGTAATCTTGGTAAATTTTACAACCTGGTAAAACTTTTGTTGATCAGTTTGGCTGTTTGTTTAGGATTCCATTTGAGAAATATTAGTATATATTTAATCATTAACGCAGTTATATCAAAGGGCTTAATATTTGTTCGATTAAATTAGCTGCTGAATTTCTTGCTATTTGCTTATTGTTATGACTTTTAGAAGTAAGATAGGTCTCTTGAAAATTGCAGAAAAAGGGGAAATAACAACATTCTAATTCTTTTTCCAGGTTCATAATAATTGCATAACTTGAATTTCTTAAACTTAACAGAAGTGACATCCAAACATGCAGTGTTACTCCTAAAAATAAAATTGAGTGAAAGAATACCAAAAGCGATGCAAGCTTCCCTGACTTTCACCCTTCAAGGCAGTCAGAGCAAAGGCAGAGTAGAACCTGTGTATGCACATGATATTAGAAGCTACTTCTGTATATATTAGAAAATATATCATGAGAGTAATCGAACTTACATCCCCAAACTCATGACTGGAACATGATAATGCGATCGTATTGAATTGTTACAAGATTGTTACTCAAATGAATGACAAGAATTAGAAGATGATTATTGACAACATGATCGATATTTTAACGATCAATTGAAATTAGAAGGTGGTTATTGCAAACATGATCAATATTTTGACAATGAATTGAATAACCACTTGAGTTTGCATTAATTATGTCGCAAGATTCAAAGATTGTTACTCGAATGGTGTCCAGAGACAAGAATGTGGTTATTGGTTAGTATGACTTGAAGTATAACCACCTAATCATAAAATCATATTATGTAGAAGGGCCTCGAGTAACATAGATCAAAATACAATGACTTAATTATAAGACAACACAAAGTCTAAAGACTAGTCGAGTAATAAACAAGTGAACCTCATTTCACTACACCACCTCTTGAAACATATGGGGCCGAATCGCCGCATCTGTTTACAGAGATGGCTCCTTCAAAGTTAGACACGTAAGTCATGCTTCTGAAAAATTATATGGTAAGCTTATATCTGTTTAAAATAAGATTCATTATATGTTAATTTTTTGCACACAAGTGGATCTACAATTTCTCAACAATGAATAATACATGAAACACAAATAATGATACAAAACTTGACTAACCTTTACAAATTAGCACATTAAATGGAAAAAGAAATTAATAAGACTTAGTCCGTAATTTTAGAACATATACGAATCACTTTTAAATCAATACACCTGAGGTTAAAAAACACACAAATTAGTGTGGTGAAAATTTTTAGTGTAAATAACAACCAAAAGTTAAAAAATAAATAAACAAAATAATAATAATAATTTTAATTTCAGACTTTTCTTCGGCGACAAAGATTGTAATAATATAATAGCTTCTGTATGAGCTGAACTCCCGCTGCAAATGGCGTCAATTCTAGCCTGTATGCTTCACCGTGTAGAATAGCATATGTGGACAAACAATGAGATCTTCAATTAATCTAACGAAAAATGTGGTTTCTTCCACGTCGGCGTTACATATAATTTTTTAAAATGCATTTGGTCAATGAAATATCCCTGATTTTCTATTCTATATTTAGACAGTTTAGTGCATGCAATGCACTTAATTCTGGTGACAAAAGGATCATTCTAAGAATGTCGTTAACCGGAGTTGTGTTCACTTGTAAGAGGGGGACCACCCATATGTGGGATGACCAATAACATCCCCATATAGGTTTTTGACATTTTTTATTTTATATTATAGTATTATTATTTTCCTCTTATATTACTATTATTATTATTATTATTATTTTGAAAGTCCCTCCTACATTATATATATATATATATATATTTTTTTTTATAAGGGGGAGATAGGGGAGGGGCATGACGTTGTTTGAACCCAAAGACCTCCTCCTCAAAACGTGAGTATTTTACTACTGTAATATTTGTTGGAATCACTCCTCTTACATTATTTGGCTCAAGTTGAACGAAAGGAAAGGAGGGGGAAAGAACTAAAAAAATAGGATTATTCTCATTCTCGTTTATATTAACATGGGGTTAGTTTTCGAGACGCGCTAGTGATCAGGCGTGTAAATTGTAATCAGTTATCCCCCTATCCTTTTAGTTTCACGCATCTCGTCCACTTCTTTCAGTGCCACAAACTCATAAACACCATTGTCCTCTCTGCTCTTGCGAAAGATTGAATGGTTGGCCCGTAAATTCACTTCCCACTAACAGATAATGGTTTCATTAAATTCAGTCATCGGATTCAAGTCCACTGTATGTTTCTTTCTCTTCATCCATTTCACATCTCTTATCTTTATGTCACATTTTCCACTTATTTTTGCATTTTAAAGTTCCTTTTTTTTTTTTGGGTGTGGATTATGTCTTCCTTGATCTTCTGTCCAAGAAGGTTTAGTGGGTTGTTTTTCTATGTTCATTATCTGGAGTTTCTCCTAGTTTGTGTTTGCCGACAGCTTTTCAATTGAGGAATTGTATTGTTTCTTCAGTTCTTCTTGACTGTTATCTTCTGATCTCTTAAAAGTTGAAATTAGAGCTTGCTTATATTGTTATGAGGGTCACTCTCAGAATGGTTGTTACTTACCTGCACAATTGAAATTTGTTATATGAGGAAAAAATCATACTTTTTTTCTGAAGATACTGTTAAAATTATTGTTTTTGTAACTATGATATGTACAATTTCGGAAACTATGGTGCCTACTGCTTCATGATTCTATTGATTTGGGGTGTTGAAGAGTAGAATTTTTATATTAGAGGGTATATGGTCCTCCAAGAAGTTATGAATCTTGTGAAAAAAGCTAAAGTGAAGGCTCTCTTGGACATCGCTTATTTTAAAGACCAGAGGATTGCATCTTGTTGAGTATGTTTCATGGAAAGGATATGAATTCTAAATCGTAATGGTATTATTTATTTAGTACTGAATTTCCTCTTTCACCCTGGCTGGCATTTCGTATATTAGAGTGTCTATGGTCTTGTAAGAGAACGTCTATAAACCAGTTCAAACAAGTTGAAACGGGTGCACTCCCAAGTCCCAAATAATTTTTAACAGATATCATTTGATGCGTGTTGCTAAATTTTGGATATTGATTATGCAAACCAAGAGGATAGAGAAGACTTCATGTCCTGTGAAGTCTGAACTCTATCGTCTCGTCCTTCTTTTCTTTAAATTCAAAAATATGCTTTAACATTTTTTGGCTTAAGTCTTATTTACAGGATAATCATGATCAAACTGAGCCTCAAGAGGATAGAGAAGACTTCATGTCCTGTGAAGTCTGAACTCTATTGTCTCGTCCTTCTTTGCTTTAAATACAAAAATATGCTTTAACATTTTTTGGCTTAAGTCTTATTTACAGGATAATCATGATCAAACTGAGCCTCAAGTAGGCAAGAAACTTAATGTTGGAAAAAAGATGATATAGCTGACTCCTAGTATTTATATATTGGTGTATAGAGGAATTTGCACCAAAATAAATAAATAAATAAATATATTACATTTTACTTCATGTGTGCTATTTATACCCGCTCAGACTCAGTCTCCACTACTTACTGGAAATCAGCAACTAACAACTATTCAGTACATTACTGTGTTGATCATGTGAAATTCCTCTCATTATGGTATAATGTCATGTTAGTTTTTATCTGTTTGTATAGTTAACAGTAAATATTATTATTTACCCGTTTAGGCTTTTGATGACATGGTGACAATACACGGGGTGGACTGTATGCAGTAGTGCAAAGAGAATAAGAAAGTTCCGTGATGAAAAATTATCTACTAGTTTACTTTGTTGACACGAAAGGAAATATGAGCTCCATGAATACGTGGACAACTCCTTGTCCACACTAAGATAGTGTCAGATCGCCATAAAGATGTTCTATTTAATTGGTAAGTTTTATGAGAGGAAGCTGATCTTGTTGCTTTTGGATTTTGTTGATTTCAATAGTAGGTTGCTTATTCTGAACATTTCTTGACTCACTCTAGTATTCCTACATAGAAAGGGATTTTTCAGGTTTCAATTTGGGTGTTCAAGAAATGCCTGAGGTGGAAAATTAAAAAAAGTATCGTAGTACAAATATACATCTTTGTGAGGGTGCTTTGCTTTTTTTTTTTTTAATGGTTCTGTTCATTCATCATTGCACCCTACAGTGGTGATTATGATTTGATTTGTTATTGGACATGAATCAGGTACACATTAACTATTATAAATTTATAATATGTGGGACATAGAAACATAGTGAAAATTGTATTGAAGTAACATAAGTTCAACATCAGGTTGATGCTTACAGCATCCAGAAGTTACTCGAGGCCTGGAAATTGTTTTCAAACTTTTGTTGGTAGGGTAGATTGGGGGAATAAAATGGTCTTGGGGAAAAGGGTACTGGAAACTAGCCTAATATGTTGTAGCTTATAGAGAGAGTCTTATGAGAGTTTGGTCCGTGCTTCTGAGAAAAGATTAGAATTTATCTTCAAAGTCTTGATATATTAAGTTTTTGTAGAATCCCCCATGAAAGCATTCAAACAGTGAATGTTTGTAGCTGCTTGACTCCCATAAGAGCCTTCACTGTTTAATTATTTGTGAGGAGATTTAATCGTTTAAATGCCATTATGATACTTCTATCATTTTACAACTCCTAAGAAATGTATGGCTTACTAATTTCTATGCCACCGTTGATTTACTCTGTATTTCGCCCCAAAAGTTGCAGTCTTAACCATCACCAGTTCATGGGTACTAGTATCAGGGCATCACGGCCAAAGTTGCACCATTCAACATCTATTTCAGGAGGCGTTGGGTTAAGAAGATCGCTAGAAGGAAAAAGACTGCAATTCTACCCTCTAGTTGCTAATGGAGATCGTGTAGCCACAGAGACCAACAATGAGGGTCCCAAATCTTTTGAAGGATCATATTCTGGTGATGGTTCCTCAGCAGATGGAAAATCTGCAGGAAGAGACAATGATGTTCAACCTGGCAATGATGCTGAGTTGGCACCTGAGCCTGCCAACGGATTAGTTGATTCCACAAACGCAAACACTGGAGCATCTGCAGTCAAGTCAAGTTCAGCTGCAAAACGAGCCCCGTTAACAGCAAGAGAGAGACTCAGGGCTGCTCGGGTTCTGAGTCGCTACACAGAGTCAAAGCCATCTAAACCGGAGCTTGGGAGCAAACTATTGGAGGTCTTACGAGAAAGTGATAAGGGGAAAAGGCGCCCGGGTCTCCCAGAAGCACCGTCAAATATGTTTGATGACAGTAAAAGGGGATTACCAAAGTCGGGGTGGACATTTGAGTTTCCTGGCGGTCTTGACGTGTTTCTCATCATCTTTTCATTTGTATTCATCAGCTCTATAATGTTTGCAACAACGTACATTGTGTGGAAGGTTGGTGCAATCCATTTCAATGAATACTGAGTTGGTTGTTATAGAAATCACAAGATAACAGGTTTTCAGGTTCTTAGTGCCTTTAATTCCGATAGCTTCGTTTTTTGAATTTTCTTAGCAAATTCTACTTTGAATGTAAAAAGTTGAGCTTGGCCAACAAGTGACTATCTTTGTAGTTTTTGGTTTGTTAATATCTTTGTTGGTCCGTTGTGTGATTTTGATGAAGTGCGCTGTCTGCTTCGCCTTGCGAACTCGCACTTGTCAACATTTTTGTTTAGGAATTAATGAGAAAGGAAGATTTCTTGATGATTTGGGGCAGGTTAGAGATCACTGACTATTTGATGAGATGTTTTTTATTTGACTGGCAGCAAGCCCGTCTAGCTCAGTCGGTAGAGCGCAAGGCTCTTAACCTTGTGGTCGTGGGTTCGAGCCCCACGGTGGGCGCTCTATATAAAAGGTTTTATTTTTTGGTAGTTCTGAGTTTTCAATTGGTAAAAGACATTGTTAAACAAATTGTTTCTTTATCTGGTCTGCAAAATCAAGTTTTGAATGCTAGGCGTGAAGTGCTCTGATAACCATCTGCATATTTTAGAAGCAATCCGCCTCAAACCCAATTGATTTTTTTGGGGAAAACGACAAATTTACAAAAATCAATCACAGAAGCAGAATACGACGTAGTAAATCGTGGCGAACACATATATAAAAACAACGAACGAGTCAAACGGCAGAGTCAACTCGGAGAGAAGCGCGACAAAGCGGCAACTCGACTGAGTCGTGAGCCATTTATCCACACAGTCCGAGTGAAAGCAGTGGTGACACCGTGGCAGCAATTTTACTTCATCTCCATCTCTGAAAATGCCCAGGCAAATACAGCACTCCGAATCCCCAATATTCCTGGAACTCGATCCCGATCTGTTGTAGGAAACAATCGGCAAACTGTTAATCGTAGTAGAGTCCAGCCCCCTGGTGCGGCGGCGCCGGAGGAGATGGCGCGTGGGCTAATTGAGAAGCAGAAGGCGGCGGATGGGGAGGATGGTACCGGCGGACCCACCTGGCGTAAAGGATCAAGAGAGTGAGTAAGAGAATGATAGAAGATAATACTAAGTTGAAGAAGAGAGCGCGGCCGCGGATTTGGAAGATGCTGTCGTCGAACTCCGAGTAGTGCCAACGGAATGGTTGGGTGTATTCTTGTTGAGATGACATCTGCAGCGGCGGTTGAGAGTGGCGGCGATTGCGGCGGAGGTGGTGATATCCACATTCGTGGAAGGGTAATTGGATTGGATTAGATCTGAAAAGCCGTCTGTACACAGTACAGTTCGGTCCAAGTAGCTGTTCTATTCTTGTTTATGTGAAAGCATGTGACATTGATGTTTTGTTTCAGTAACAATTGCAAGAAAAAGGAAGGATGAAATTTGCCTCTTTGAGCATATCTGGATATGATTAGCTTGTCTACCTCGACATAAAAGGCAAGATGTAATTACACAATACATTTGCCGACAATGTTACATAATATTATGACAAAGCATGTACAAAATGAGCTTATGGCAGCAGTAGATCAGAACTACTTCAAGAGGTGGTTAGACATTCTTTCCCCAACTCGACGCATTTGAATGTAAAAGTTTTTGGTCAATAATCGCTCTCATCATTTGAATGGGGTAACCCATCTACTCATCTTTTAACTAGGCATATGCTCTTGAAAATAGTTTGAATTGTTACTAGGCGCGATCGCCTGTAAAGCACGGAAACTCTAAAAAAAATAGTGTTTCGTGTCTAAAAAGTTTTAGAAACCGAAACGCTCTGAAAACTCTTCGGAAATGTTTAAGAAATTCTATGGAAACTTTATGGACACTTTACGGAAACTTTTAGGAAACTTTACGACAAAAAATTCAGATTTTTATTTTTAAGAAAAAGGAAAACTTAATTACAATCTTGTTAAAAAATGTATAGATGGTAATTTCATTAATATTTTAATATAAAATAAACATTTAAACTAAATTAATTAAATTTCTTATTGAGAAAGAAATTTAAGAATTAACTTAGTTCTAAGTTATAAAAGTTAAACTTTTGGGATAGTTCCAATATTGGCACATTAATTTTGCTGCTTCAACTCTAACATTGGCATGTTAATTTCGCCGTTGGGACTCGAGGTAATCAGTTATGATTTCAATTATATCCTAGCCAACCAAATCATAGTAGTTTTTAACATTAGTTAAATTGCTGATGGAACGCTAGGAACAGAAATTTAACATTAGATTTAATATTATGATTTCGATTTATAAATTTTGTATTAGTTAAATTAGTTTTTAACATTAATTTATTATATTTTTGGTAGATTTGATTATTATTGCTCATGGATTGTTCATATTAATGAGTGTTTTGAGGTTACATATCTTTTTTTTTTTGAATTTTGAGGTTGAATATTGAAATTATAAAAAAAAAAACTAACAATTACTACATAACGTTTCCGTAGCGTTTCGTGTCCTATATTTTTCAAAATCACATTTCCCTGTGTCCGTTTCGTGTCCCATTCATGTCCCATTTTCGTTTCCGTGCAACTTAGGTCATCGCTACTTTCATGTGATACACGGCTATACACTTTATTATTAATAGTTTGAATGAATGATAATGAAAGTTTTGGATGAAAAATAAAAATGGATCAAATCTGCAACCACCATGGTCTAACGACGTGATTTGTTCAAAAATCATATGTCAAAAGAAGACTAGTTGTAGAATTGTCTCGCACTGAGCAATGCATCTATCAAATCCATCTATCGCATCCTGTGATTTTCACAATACAAAAACACATTCACATGATTGGACGCAATAAGTGTGGGTGCAAAAATATCTGCACAAAAATATATAATAATAAAAAAGAAAAACGAGTCAAGCAGGAGAATCAACTCGGGGAGAAGCGCGACAAATGGGGCAACTCGGCTGAGTCGTGAGCCACTTATCCACACAAGCGGAATGAAAGCAATGATGACACCGGGGCAGTACTTTCACTTCATCTCCCTCTTGAAAAATTCCTAAGCAAATACAGCACTCTGAGTCCCAATAATAA
This sequence comes from Nyctanthes arbor-tristis, assembly GCA_963692815.1. Taxonomy (NCBI): domain Eukaryota; kingdom Viridiplantae; phylum Streptophyta; class Magnoliopsida; order Lamiales; family Oleaceae; genus Nyctanthes; species Nyctanthes arbor-tristis. Next base: position 9,984 of record CAVNYN010222980.1, on the reverse strand, counting down.
CCTGAACTCGATCCCGTTCCTTTGTACAAAACTATCGGCATACTGTTGATTGCACTGCAGTCCAGCCCCTGTGCCGCCGCTGGCCGCGCGTGGACCAAGTTGGAAGCTGAAGGCGGACGAGGACGGCTGTACCGACAGACCCACTTGAAGTAGAGGAACACGAGAATGATGAAGAGGACGATAGAAAACAGTACGAGGATATAAAACAGAGTGTGGCCTCGGATTTCGAAGTTACTATCGTCGAAATCTTCGTAGTGCCAACGGAATGGTTGCGAGGATTCCTGTTTCGATGACATCGGCGGCACGTGGCGGTTCAGAGTGGCAACATGGCGGAAGGATATTGGATCGGATCGGATGGGAAAGTCTGTGTTCACAGGTTTTCGTTCAGTTTATGTTAGCAGCATCTTGAAACTACACGCGAAACTGGTGTTTCCCCATATTGCATACCAAGGCCCCCAACAATTATTGAGAGAAATTTGTTAGTCCCGAGTGCCTCCTTTGCCTAAACCGAACATACTTTTTTATATATAAAACTTGAAAGTATCTTTAATATAAAAATTTCTAGTACTTTCGTAGCACTGAGAACTCAATATGATTCGATTTTAAACAATAAATTAAACCTCATGTATCCACCTGTCAATCTCTTATTTGCATGGTGTATATTGAGTTCTGTATTTTAGAGTATTAGAAGTTTATTTTCATCTTAAACAGTCTAAGATAATGTTTAGAGTTCTCTTTCTTTGATAAACTATTGTTATTTTATTTTATTTTACTAGAAATCAAAAAAGGCAATCAATAAGGGTAATGTCTAGAATTTTTCCCGGTCAAACCCGATCAAAACCGAACCGAACCAGCCCAGTTCGATTTAACCGGTTTGGAACTTATTTTTTATTTTATTTTTTTTTAATTTTCCCGCACCCAAGACGCGTTTTGCCATTCTGTTTCAGGCTTTCAGCCTTCAACTCTTCAAGCTTTATTTTCACAGTATATATGAAACACTCAACCCTAAAATATCAATTCAGTTACTTTCAAAAAAAATATCAACTCAGATTTTGCTCCTAACAATTCAGATCCGTCCTCAAAAATCTGAAATCCTAATTTTGCTCCTTCACCTACCGCCGCCACCGCTCTATAAAATATCAAAGATTCAAAGTACAAATCTAGATTTCAATTCAAAATCAAAATATCAATCTCAACTTGAAACCCTAAAATCTAAATAACTTTGTTGGTTGCACCATTCTTCTCCTTTCCGCCGGACCACAACCACCGCTTCTCTCTTCTTCCGTCCCGCCGGACCAGAGCTGCCTTTGCTCCCTTCTTCCCTTGCTCCACCGCTGCTGCTACCACGTCTGCCGCCATCACGCCTCTGCTCCGCCGCTGCTACTGCTACCCGAGAGAGAGAGAGAGGTTATTGTTGGCTACTTGTTGTATCGCTGTTCTTTGCTGCTTCAATTCAGATGGCAGGCTTTAGGTTTTTTTGCTCTTTAGGGTAGGAATGGCAATGGGACGGGTATTACACGATACCCGATAATACCCGCCCCGTTAAGTATCGGGGCAGGTACGGGCGAAAAATGATTTCGGGGCGGGGACGGGTTTTGGCCGCCCCTCCCCGCCCCGCCCCGATACCTGGTTTTTTTTTTTTTTTTGAAAAAATATTTTGTTTTCTATGAAATTTCGAAGCTAGATACCAAAGATGAAATTGATATGATACTTATGATGGCTTTTCATATAGTTTTAATTCTATTTTTTTCTATATATTTTTAATTATTTCTTAACGGGGCGTGTAACGGGTATTTTTTTGTACCCGCCCCGTACCCGCCCCGTACCCGATTGAATCTGGTACAGACGGGTACTGGGCGAGGGATTTCTTAACGGGGCGGGGACGGGGGAAGACATACCTGCCCCATTGTCATTCCTACTTTAGGGGCTCTAAATTATGGGCCAAATTTTAGGCCTAAAAAAATAAGAGAATTTGGGCTACTTCAATTCAGACTTTAAGGTTTAGGTTTTTCTATTCTTCACGGGCTCCAAATTTTCGGCCTAAAAAAATAAGAGAACTTGGGCCAATTTAAACTTAAAAAATAAAAAATAAGTCCAACCCGAAAACTGTGGGTCAATTTGGGTCGGGTTGGCAGCCCTGTCGGCCCGGTCTTAGTTTACAAGATGGCAAACTGACTTTCAATTGGGTCGGTTTCGGGCTCGGGCCTAACCCGGCTTGACAGACCCGATGCCCATACCTAAATCCTACTATATGATCTGTAGTCCCGTTCACCTAGCCACTGATGAGTGAACTTACACTGCTCTCCGCTTATATGGGCTCTTTAATCTTTCATCGACAGAGAATTCCAATATTGATCGCTTTCTCTTCTCCATAATGGGCTCAGCTTTTCAATTTCAAGACAACGTGTCATGTTTAAATAGTTTTCTTAAGATATTTTATTTTATCTGAAATTATTCTATCTTTTATAAATCTCAAAAGTTGTTCATTTCTCAGAATAATTTATATTGACATTTTGCGAATTAAGAATTGACATCATTGCAAGAATATGATCTTTCCAGATCACCTAAACGACAAGATCATAGATGAAGAAACACTAATCTGCCACGTCTATTTAGTTAATTAGACTTTAGATTATGTAGTGATTTGTCTTCTAGGACATTAAACATAAAGGCCAACAGGATGTAAATCTTTATCGAAAGTGCCCCATTAACTAGCGGAAGTCAATTTGTAAGAAATTATTATTAGTTAAACCCTACTTATCTGTTAATTACGATATATAATGTCTTTGTTACGTGCTATAATAATAAACCAACATCGAAAAAAATGATATGTACACGGGGAAAATCTATACGGGGCGCGCCCTATTCCCTCCCTTCTTTTATGTCCCCATTGAAAAACATTTTTAGACAATTTTACCCCTACATATTTGTTCTAATTCCTCATTTGTCCTTACTCTTTAATCATTAACATTTTAATTAAATTGAATGAAATTAATTAGAACTTTAAACCGATTTTAGTATTAAGTACATGGTCTATATCTTTTTCAAAAAAAAAAAAAAAAATTACTTGGTCTATTTTATTATATTGTTGACCTAATAATTTCCCAAACATTGCCATATGAGTCGTAATATTTACCATGGTCATTTTGCCTTAATTATTTTTTTATATTGATATTTTCTAGTTATTTTTTATTGATGACGAATTTAGATTAAACATATACATTGTACCCATTACAAAAATTTGTTTTTGGGTTTCACCTCTTTAATGGATACAACTTAATATTTAGATTAAATCACCTTAAATTTTTATATTGATTTCTTATTTAATCTAATTTTCCACTTTCCAAAAAATATATAGTTATAGAAATAAAACAATTTCACTAGATATAGATAAAAATTATTAATACATGAAATTAACTATAAGTTACAAATAATGTGCAATGCACGTGTTGGGTACTAGTATATATATAAAAAAAGGACAAAATCTTAACGAAATAAATCTACGAAAGTTAAAATAGAAAATTCACAATTTATGTATCTTCATAAATCAACAATTCTAGTTTTTGGGCTTTACTAAGTTGGGGAAAAAAGAAATGAAAAAAAAAATTCCTAGAACTTCATGAAAATTTTTTAGGGCCTTAAGCAATTGCTTATGTTGAGAATACTTACGGCCGGCTGTGTATGTACATAATCAACACTCAATTTGAAAATTTTTCAAACCTCATATATATGTGCTTACTCTTAATTTTAATTCGTTTCCCTCCCCCCAACCCCTCCCTCCCTCCCTCCCTCCCTCCATCCAAGGGGAGGTAGAGAAGGAGAGGAAAATTAGGGAAATGATGGTATTAGTTCGAGATTGAGTTTTCTGGCTAAAAATACGTGAATATCTATCAAGTATAACACAATTTGTACCCTATAATTCATTTATTTCAAGTACGTAGTCTAGATAGAAAGAGAACCAAAATCCAAAATTTCTTTCCGTAAAATGAGGTGAGAGAAAACCTCCAAGGATATATCTACTAATTAGCTACATTTTCGATTAATTTTGGGGGCAATTAAAAGCAGGTGAGTCTTCATGACCACCCTTTTGGAAGGAGCAAGTAATAACAGTGTAACACTACGGCACCTAAAATTAAGAAGGAAGTTCAACTTTTACGAGAAGAAAAACACCTTTAAAAAAATAAATAAAATAAAATAAAGATAAAGATAAAAAGAAAGGGAAAATGAAAACGGAAAAGACACGTATTCTTTGAAAGTTTGAAAGCAATCGTGTATCTACCGAGGGGACACGGCTCTGAATGGGCGAAGGTTGTTGTCAATATTGGGCTTCAAATTTCAAAAAGGCATTGGGCTTCCTATGTGTTACTTGGGCTTTTTTATGGACTTAGCTACATAATAAATGAGAGTTACAACTGCTTCCCATTGTCTGGCCGCTGACGCGAATATGGTGTCTGAATGCCAGTTGGTAACGTGGACATGAGTCACATAGGTCTAACTGAAAAGTGAAAACTACTATAAAGCACAATTACATTTATGTTATTGGTATGTAATTAAGTAACAATGTCACTTATTTATCTCTCTAGAATTGCCGATGATATATATATTCTACAGGTAAAGCCAATCCTTGACACTATATATATATATATATATATAAAACTTACTAGCGGCAAGCACTTTTCAATGAAAAATATTTAGGCGTCGCACAATCTTAGAGCATGATTAATGTGGGGGAAAAAACCCAAAATTTAGGTTTTTTTCCCCACAAAAACCATTTAATGTAGAGGGGAAGAGGGGGGAAAATGCCAAGAATTTTATTTTGCCTCGTGTAACACATGGCACACATCTAGACTACAAATGCGGAGTGCTTGTAGTTTAGATGTTTGACACATATACACACATATATAATAACATATATGCGTGTAGGTAAAATAAAATTCTTGAGGAAAAAGCATAGTGGGGGGAAAAGGTAAGTTTGGGGCTAACCCACTATATTCATTAAATATATATATAATAAATTTTAAAAAAATAATATTATGTAAAATATTGGATATCAATTGTACCATAAAAAAATAATGACAAAATAATTTGTAAAGAATTTTGAAAAATAAAAATAAAATCCTTTAATATGTTTTTCCCATACACATTATTTAGAAATGTGTTTTTTCTCTCTGGTTTTTCCCCTTAGTTTTTTCCTCAACATTAATCTTGCTCTTAAAACAGTAAAATCAACTATTGTGTAAAGACTTGAGGTTTCACATTAAAAGGTTAACTCATTAAGGTGGTTATTTATTTTATAAATGTGAAACTTATCCCTTGACATGCCCCTCAAGATGGTGTCTCGTTGAAGCAGATCAATATTGAAATATGTGTACTCGTTTGAGTATTAACCTGATCGAATTGCTCGTTCAAAATTAACGGGCTCTGTTATCATGTAAAGGCTTGGAGTTCAAGGTTAACTCCTTAAAGGTGATAATTCAAACACTATATTCATTGATTATTTATTTTATAACTATTTAAATTTAATGTGAAATTTATCCCTTTTTAACAGATTGAACAATGGTCGTCTCATTAGATGGTCCTATTATGTCCTATATTGAGAGAGAGAGAGAGAGAGAGAGAGAGAGAGAGAGAGAGAGAGAGAGACTTGTGTTCTGATGAAGTAAGGTGAAAGCTTCTCACCCAACAGTGAAGCCCACTCGACACTTCAAGGTGTTCATTTCAGTCCTTCTCTATGCAGGGACACTGCTGGGCTGGAGCATGCCACTAGGCTTTGAAAAAAAAAAATTGAAGAATTTTGACGCATATAATATTTGTTCTTAAGGCGACTAATTTCTTAGCTCATCATACACAATATCTAATACTAAAATGACCTAAAACTAATAGAAATCCAAAGCAACTAAAATTACAACTCAAAATTAAAAAAAAAAAAAAATGAAACGTCATCTCTCCTTTGTTGCATTCTCTCTTGCGTCTCAGAGTTATTTTCTCGTATGGTTAAAGTTATCGAAATAAATAAATAAAAAATTATTAGCCCACTAGTTTGAAAATTTTTAATTCCGCCCCTGCTCCTTTTTCAAAGCTATCCCTAAGACAATTTAAACTGCCTAAATAAATCAGATAATATGTCAATACCTTCTAGCCAAATTTTTACTTATACGGTTATAAAATCCTCAAATAACCATAAAACATGCAAATTCAGAATAGGACACTGTCCTATTACTAAATACTATATCTATATGATCAAGAGAGAGCAATAATAAAGATTTACGCTTAAAAAAAAAAAATAAACCACTGGCTCGATAATTATTCAAAGTAAAAAACACAGCTAGCGTTTAACTTTAAAAAAGTACTACGCTAATATTAAATATCTTCATTAATTCATAACAACAATTCGAAACTCTAATCTTCAGGAAATTACTCTAACCAAATATATGTGTGTAGTGTAAGGGACCCAATTCGAGGGCAATTTGGCCTCTTTTGTACCAAATTTCCCTTAATTTCTCGTTCCACAAAAATTGCACAAACTATTATGTTATTTATTAAGTAGGATAAGTAGGAGCTGAAAAGATTGAATATTGAACAATGATATTAAAACAGTTGCAAGAGACTGAAGATGACACATGGATCGACCTTGAAAGATACAAGGGCAAAATGCTGTGTAGTTAAAAAGAAAAAAAAAATTAAGAAAGAAAAAAAATAAAAAGGTGCAAAATAACGTTTGCTCTGAAATGAATTTTTGCCATGTATATTATCTTGAAGGGAAAATATATTCACACATTCAACTATTTTTATTAAAAACATCACATTTTTAATATTGTATTAAAAAATCGTTAATTTTATTTTTCATATCATTATGCCTTTTAATATCTTTTGTTTCATTATTTCATGCTATTATTCATTAAATAAATATTCTTGTTTTTAATGATAACTTTCATAGTTTCATTCAACAAATTTTGATAGTTAGAGCACATTTCCAATATAAAGGTAGATTATATGAAACAATTAATGTCACGCCGCATCAATTAAATTTAAATGGAATATATATATATATATATACACCATTCATGAAATATCTTTTCCACTATATATATGTTCTCCAATATCATCACTAAAAACCCTGACGTCATATATATATGAATTTGCCTCCCCAAAATAATTCATCATCATGACTCTCTTCAAACACGGAATGGTATACATAATAAGGGATAATTACTCAATTTACAATGCAAGAACACACCAGATAAGCTTTTTGATTTCTACTTTCTGATATAAAATAGAGTTATGCTATTTGAACATAAAAAGAGGATACAAAAAATTAAATATAATCCTAATTTTCAACATATTACACTACTTTTAAATCAATGACAATCATATGGGCTACATGTCTATTTTGTTAAACTTTTTTTCCTTTCTTTTATTCAAATAGAATTATTCTAATAAGACACCACTAACTAGACATGATTGTATAAGGTTACCAACATCAAATTTCGCATTCTATAGATGCGAAATAATAAAAAAACTCAACCTATAATAAATCCCAAATCTCAAATCGATCTTTGCTCATTTTCTTCTCTCCAACAGAAGAGAATCCACAAAATTAAAGAGAGGCAGTGCTCCAAAAACCATAATTATCATAATGAACAAACAAATAAATAACTAAATAAAATAAAGCTAGTACATGTAATTAATTAACTCTTGAGAAATAAAGCTGTACATGAATTTTAATGCCCACAATGGAATACTAATTCTCCAAATTATCATTATAATTAAACCCATAATAATAAAGGAAATTAATTTGTAAATACCTAAAAATATGGAGAAAATTGCACTAGTCAAACCCTCATCACGCCGTCAAACTTGAAAGTAGTAGTAATGAATTTCTTATGACTAAGACCATACAACGAACTCTTGTCCCTGAGATATCCATGGCTACTCAAGATCATAAACCTGCACCAGAGAGACTTTCTCTCATTTCCCTGTAAATATGCTGTCTTGTCTTGTCATGTCCTGTCCCATCCAGTCGAGTCGACCCACTCGATCTCACAATTCCAAGAGATCGAACATGCAATTTCAAAACCCTTGAGAAGAAAGAAAAGCTTCCTGCACAGTATATTATTTGCATGTAAAGAGCCATTTTAAAATTATTTAAAGAGCAAAACCTTCAAATATCAAACAAGAACGGATCGCCATAATCCCAGATGTTAGTTGTTGGATACTCTTCTTCATTAGTCAGCGGCCATAACGGAGCCGGAGAGGCCTCGCATCCCGTCGCAACTGGATCTGAAACGGGCTGGGCAACCGCAGGCGGTTGAGTGGTTGCAGCAGAAAAGCTCGTTGACCCAACTGAAAATGAGAGCACATTAACCTGTTCGTACAAGGAATTGTTCTGTAAATCTGGGAAATTTTGGTGCTGATTTTGCTGGTGATGAATATGATTAGGGTTTGGAGGATTCATTGTGGGTCCGGCTTCAAGATTCTTTATGTCATCACTTGTTCCGTACCTTTGATGCCCTAATCCTAGGTTTTGTTGTGTACCATTTACTATGTTAGGGTACTGCTCGATGGAGTAAAACCCGTACGGCATGTAACTCGCCAGCGCCGGAAGCGGTGGGGTTGAGAATGTGAGCCCAAACCCAGCTGGCCGAGGCAGTAAAGAGATCGGAAGAGCTTTGGGTGGAAGAAGACGACGATGACGAAGAAGAAGAACGGCCGCAGGAGGATGACTGATTAGACCCTCCAGCGCCGGTTCCAGTTCCGCTTCCTGACCCGCCACCAGTACCCGGCGGCTGCAAATTGAGCTGAGCCCTTGAACCGTACAAAATAATGGCCGCCCGGTCATAGGCTCTGGCGGCATCTTCGGCGGTGGCGAAAGTTCCGAGCCACCGGCGGGTTCTCTTTCTGGGCTCCCGGATCTCCGCGACCCACTTGCCCCAGCTCCGCTGGCGGACTCCTCTGTACTTAAACTTGCCGTTGTCGGGGCCTCCTTTGCCTTTACCCTTCTTGTTAGGGATCTTCTCCTTGGTGTCGCCGGAGGTTGTGGTGGCGCTGTCTCCACTGGTGGTGGTGGCGTTGGAAAGTGGAGGGGTATTATTAATGTTGTTGGAATCTGGTAAAGGACCGGTGGTGGTGGTGGTCATGATAGATATTTGGAGGGTTTTGTTTTTTGCCTCGTTCTGTGGATACCCAATTAGTCGAGAGCGAAGACTGTAAAAGTAGGGGGGGAGGGTGGTGGAGAGACTGTAAATGGTGGAGGAGGGCGGTGCTCATATGGACAATATTACTTGGTCATTTATACAGACTGCGAATGCTCCCTTGTGAAGAAACATGTTGAATTATTATCGAGATTAAAACAATTTAATTACTGAAACTTTTCCCCCTAACATTGTTACTTTTGACAACATATATACCAGTATATAGTAATTTGGATAAATCTTTACGATTCCTAAAATATTTGTTTTACAACTGTAAAATCTTGCATTTTGTTGGTTGGGTAGGAATAAATATATTTCTGCCGTTATGTGCATAAACTTTAAAAAAAAAAAAAAAGGCTATAGAGAGAGTATATCATTGTCCTCCCAAAGACTAACAAGTCTTTAAATGTTGTATTTCTAGAGAGAAATTTTAGGAGGACATGAAAAGAGGACATTTTTAGGTGACATTTTTATGTAGCACACACTACTAGAATATGTGGCAATACTAATGGAAAATTACCAGCGCCCAGAATTCTGTCGCTACCTCCAACGGCTTACCAACAGATTAGCGACGGATCTTGAAATATATTATTATTAATTGTTATTTGTATAATATATGTAAATTACTAACGGTATTACTTACATAAATAGTCCGTTGGTATAATTCCGTTAGAAATCCAATGGTACTGAATAACAAAATTAATTGTGAAACTAATTATAAATTTTCAAACATATTTTTCTCTTGATATTGGATAAAATAAAATAATTGTATAATATAACGTATAATTTCCGT